>JASAND010009103.1:0-67365 GCA_030248195.1 Trissonchulus latispiculum | reverse complement strand
AATTAGCAAAATTTTATGAATGTTTAACATTTTTTGACCAAAATTTTGAATTTTCGAAAAGTCAAAAAGAAAGTGCTACAAATCGTTTGTTTTCACGCCGATATTAATGAAAACAAGGATAGTAACGTTTCTATTACGTATATATATATATTACGTAATAAAGCAGCACAGAAGTATATAAAATCTAAGTGCGCCGCAGGCGAAATTTATTAAGGGCCCGGATTATTAATTTTCTAGGGGGGGCACGGATTCCGGAATGTCAAAGGAGGAGACCCAAATAGCAAAGGGGGGCCCGCCCCCCTGGTCTGGATCTGCCACTGATTTCTAGGGTACGTATATACATAAATTTTGCAAAAACTTTCAAAAACTTTCTTTTGAAAATGGGAACCTGCGTAAATTTTACGAATGTTTTCCGAGTGCGTATTTTTAATTTCGACTGCGTAAAATTACAAAAATAGCTGTTCGAAAATGTGTATATATAATAGAGATGCACCGGGGCCGCCACTACCGGGGCCGGGGCCGGGACCTCATCGTGGCCCCGGCCGGGGCCGGGGCCGGGGCTACCTTGGCCCCGGTACCGGGGCCGGGGCCGGGGCCGGGGCCTGAAAATTGGGGGTCCAAATCGAAAATTTTCAAAAATTTTCTGGAAAATTTAAATTTTGCAATAATTTTCGATATACAAACGTTACTATCCTTGTTTTCATTAATATCGGCGTGAAAACAAACGATTTGTAGCACTTTTTGACTTTCGAAAATTCAAAATTTTGGTCAAAAAATGTTAAACATTCATAAAATTTTGCTAATTTTTGGCCCCGGTCGGTACCGGGGCCTGACCACCGGGGCCGGGGCCGGGCCGGGGCCTGACTACCGGGGCCGGGGCCGGAGCCGGGGCCTGGCCCCGGTGCCGGGGCCGGGCCGGGGCCAGGCCCCGGTGCATCCCTAATATATAATCATAGTTTCCCTGGAACTTTGGGTCTTGGGGGGGGGTAAATCTTGGCTGACCTCCGAAATGTGATGGGGGTATACCCTACCCCCCAGGCGCATAGCCAGGGGGGGACCCCCCGAAATTCTGTTGCCCCCCAGGAATTGTTTCCTGCCATGTATAAAACGCCCATTTTTCAAAAAATTTTCGCGCCGTCGGCGCGAAATAAGTCTGTTTTATTATTATAATGCGTGTTTCGCACTAAAAAATGCTATTACCTATTACCCTATTTGGTGTACTTTGACCGCCTTCTGCATCATTTGGGTGCACGAACACGCACTGCGCCTTAAATATTATTGTAATTTCAACGAATGCTCTGTAACAATTCAATGAAGGTCACGAAATAGAAAAATTTCTCAGCTTCTGGGGGGTTCCGCCCCCCAGACCCCCCAAAAAGATTGCATTCCCCCCGAAATTGTTTTCTGGCTACGCTAGTGCTACCCCCCCCCCAGAATTCGGACCTCAGAAATTTCGAAACGGAGGGTGGGGGGGATCCCCCCCCTAAATTTTCGATTTTATGCCATTTTTGGCCACTTTTTGGCCAAAAACCTGGAGGGGGGTCGGGCCCCCCCCCCCCCCCCCCCCCCCCCCAATCTATCTATACTCACACCCCACTCCCACAAACACCACAAATATCTCCAGCTCCCCACCTCCCCACATCTCCCAAAGCTATTCCCCAACCCCAACCCTAAACCTTTTCCTCCCAAAACCCTTTACCCAATCTTTTATTAACTTCTCAGCCCTCCAATACCCCCCTTTCCCTTCTCCTTCGGCCCCCCCCCCCCCTGGGCCCATTTTTAAAAGGGGGGGGGGTCCCCCCCCCCCCCCTACCCTGGGGGTAGCAAAAATCTGAAAATCGGCGGGGGGTAGGGGTCGCTAAAATTTGTCATTTTGGTGAGGGGGTCCCCCCTAACAGACCTGTGCCCTCCCTTTGGGGTGTCGGTCGAGACCCCCCCCTTTAAAATATTTTCAGCTGTTCATTATGTTGGGGCCCCCTGGCCCCCCCGCCAACTGGGGGGGGGGGGAGGGGGATTGCGCCGTGGGCGCGATAAATTGGGCAAAATTTGGGTGTTTTTAGGGTAAATTCTGCAAAAATTTTCAAAAATGTCCTAATTTTTGGTTGAAAGTGTTCATTATTGCGAGAAATACACGTTTTTAACAGTTTTACGTACTTTCTGACTCAATATTGACCTTATTTTGAAGTTAGAAACATGTTTGTTGTCAATCAGATTAATTGACCTTATTTTGAAGTTAGAAACATGTTTGTTGTCAATCAGATTAACGAGTTTAAGTCCCCTGTCTAATGTTAAGATTACTTCATGTTTGGATGTTTTTTGGCATTAGCGATGGCTGAAAATGCAATTTTTGGCATAAAAATGGAAAAAGATTTTGGGGGAGGTTTGGGGGAGGGGTTCGTGGGGGGGGGGTTGGGGGAGGTCTAAGAAGGGGGCCCGCCCCCAAAATTTCGGGGGACGGGGGGGGGCCTCTCCCAACCCAAATCCCCGTCACACCTATGGGGGGGATACCCCCCAACATCGCCCCCCCCACCCCAAAGGAAACTATAATGCTACGGTTTGCTATGATTCCACTTTCAAGTTTGTGTTACTTCACTGATGGAGGGGTTGGGATCATAGGTGTAACGGGGATTTGGGGTGGGGGCCCTCCCCCCAATTTTGGCGGGCCCCCTTTAGACCCCACCGAACCACCCCTCCCCACGAGGTCCACGGCCACGACCCATAGGTGTACCACCTGTTTGGGTTGGGGGGGGGGAGGAGAAGGTCCAAATTTGGCTCGAGGGACCCCACCCAAATCCGAAATTTGGGGGGGGGGAGGACCCCCCCTAAACCGTGCCCAAGTTTTTTTAGCTAAAAATGCTCCTTTTTCGACGTACAGTACATTAAACGCATAGGTGTGTTAGGGGGGGGGCCCCCCCCCCCCCTTCTCTCCCAAGTAAGGGGTGGGACTCCCTCCCCGTCTCCAACAATGGAGGGTCTCCAACCCCCCTAAAACAGTTGTGCGACCCCTCCCCCCAAATCGGCCTTCGGCTGACCCCCCCCCCAAAATTGTCAAACCCCTGCCTAAATTTTTGAAAATTTTTAGCCGAAAATTCGAAATTTTTCGAAAAATTGGTGAAAATAAGCGAAAAATTTCTAAAGTTTGCTTAAATTACGCTAAAAATCGCTAAAAATGCTTAAAATTGAGAAAATTTTTCAGTTTTTGGACGAAAAACCAATTTTTCTTCGACCCCCCCCCTCGAACATTTTTCTTACCCCTCCCCCCAAATTGACTTTTGGCGACCCCCCTCCCCCTTTTTTCGCCAAACCCCCCTCCCTACTTTTTTCAAACCCCCTCCCCCACTTTTTTCGCCAGCCACACCTGATTAAACGTACTCAAAAGCTTCTGTCAAGTTTTCGTATGCGAAAATAGGGCTTGAAAAAATTGACAAATTTGTACTAAAATATGCCTAAATTAGCCCAGATTGTGGTTTATAATTGCGTATATTTATCTTTTAATTGCTATGAATAACCATCTTTAGCTGTTTATAGGTGAGTTATAGCCTATTTTTCTAATTTTTCAAACGAGTTGGTTTTCTCCTTTTGCTTTTTCTTCCCCCTGGGGGCCGGGGGGTGGGGGGGGGGCGCCTCTCCTGGGCCATGGGGTAAACTGTAGCCTGGTATATACACCTTATGCCACGACCCCCTCCCTCCAAACCTCCCCCCAAAAATTTTTCAATTTTTATGCCAAAAATAGCATTTTCAGCCATTGCTAATGTCGAAAATCATGAAATCATTAAACAGTTTTAAATGCCCCACAATTTTAACATTAGACAGTGTATTTAATTATTTAAACTCGATAACTTGATTGCCAACATGCTTCTGAGTCCAGAATAAGTTCAATATTGAGTTTAAACCGTTATAAACGTGTATTTCTCGCGATAATAAACACGTTAAGTCAAAAAGTTGGACTTTATTGAAAAATTTTTTCAAAACTACCCTAAAAATACCCAATACCCAACTTGCCCAACTTCCCCGTAAATATTGTGTTGTTATAATTATTGGGAAGCCCGGTGATTTTGCATTGTTTTGTATGTAAAAACTCCCCTTAAATTTGCAGTGCTAACTTTATGCTCATATTTCGAAAATCAACTCAAACCTTCTGCAGCTGCAGTGTTTTCTGTTAAATAATGCACATAAGTAGCACATCGACAACCTCTAAAACCCAATAGATTTAATTTTTGTATAAAATGATCTTACATTACATTGCTTGTGCAAACGGTCAACGTAAATCAGCCATATATAAAATCATCTGTAAATTGTGATAGAAACCACGTACAGAAGAGATATGCACATCATTTTAAAGCGCCTTTTGTGCTCTTTTACGTGGTAGAGTAAAATTTAATATATAAAGCTTAAATAAAATTTTGATTATTTGCGCATGCGCAAAGCCACGATGGTAGCTAGCCAATTATGTACTCTCTGACACCAAGATTTTGCGCAAAGATAGTTTGCTAACGAGTCTTGCTTTACCCAGTGTTTTGTCAAGATTGCTTCATCCACGGATAAAGTACGTAGGAAATCCCGGTAGTGGGACTATTGCAATTATTTGCATTATATTGCAACTATTGCAATTAACATTGCAATTATTTTAATTATTGTTGGCTTGACGAAGATATTCCCTCCCGTTTCCAACGCATAACAGTCCTCTGCTTTCGTAATCACGGCCCCTTTCAATCAGTTGGGAGTTTTGTTTGTTCGGGATCGGTCGGTCCTAACTTTTTGGTCCCTCCTCCCGAGTTTTCTGCAGCTGCTTCCAGACATGTGCAGGAGGGGAAATTCTGGGGGGGGGGAAGGTGAGGGACCCCCCAAACCCCAGCAAAATAGCAAAACAATAGCAAAATCTGAAAATCTGGGATGGGTCGCCAAAGTTTGCCATTTTGGTGGGGGTACCCTCGCCACCCCCCTCTAACACATCTATGGGGGACTTTTTCGTCTTAATCGTCTCGTCCACCCCCTTTATGGCTTGAAAAAATTTTGTCTCCGATTTGGCTGAGAAGTTGCCTCAATGGTAAACCGAGGTCGCTGATTTCAAAAATTGAATCGAGAGCTCAATCCTATCGATCGACCAGTAGAATCGATCAATCAAAGTAAATCAAAAAATTTTTTGTCACGGATTTTCGCGAAAATTTGCCCCTAGGGTAATTCGATTGGTATCGATTCGGAATCTGCTGTCGAAAATTCTTAAAGCTCGATCGTTCAACCTCTACCTCAAAAATTGATTTTCAAGGTCGAAATTTTTTGAGGTCATCATTTTTCAAAATTCGCCAATAACTCTGATCAGCTCGGATCGAACTTTCGATTCGGAATCATTGCCCACGAATTACCCTAGGAGCGACTTTTCGCGAAAATTGGTGACAAAAAATTTTTGATCGATCGATTTTACACGATCAACCTCTCGATTCGACGTTTGAAATCAGCGACCTCGATTTACCCTAGGGGCAGCTTCTCAGCCAAATCGGAGACAAATAATTTTTCGAACCATAAGGGGGGACCAAGGCGAAAACATCGCCCCCCATCTAAATAAGTGCCTAATATTTTTCTTACCCCTACCCTCAAATAGAATTTTTCGGACCCCCTCCCCCTTTTTTGCCAGACCCTCTCCCTACTTTTTTCAAACCCCCACCCTTCTTCTCACGCTTCTCCGGCCGGCTGTTGCGCGGTTGATTGGTTATTCAGTTGTGCCACGGTCTCCTCGCATGAGTTGCTCTCGCGGGGAAACCGTAGTTTTGTGTTAGGCTAGTCTCACTCTGGTACCGCTGTCACGGTTCATATCTTCCCCTTCAGGGGGGGGATTTGCACCGAGAGAATTTCATTGTTATTAACAATAATAACTGCAACCGAGGTCTTAGCTAAACAGTGGCTTATAGTTTCAAAATTGTAAAATGCAGCTTAATCGAAACATAAGTTGATTAAAATAACGCGATGATGCTTCTTTATTTAAACTCGAGCTTTCACATTTGATTGCAAATGGATTTTTCGACTGGTATGGCAGCTAGCACTAGTGTTGTCCCGTTAGAGAAAAATCCGGGCAGGACGCCCGGCCGTTCCTAGTCATGCCCTGGCCCGGACATGGGGCCCGAAACAGGCCCGAGGCCGGCCCGGAGGCCAAGCCCGAAACCAGCCCGAATGTTTAAAATTAGTAAAAATGATTTTTAAAGTGTAGTTGTAGTTTTTAGCAGATAACGAACGTGAATGATGATATTAAATAAATGTAAAAATAACATATTAAGCAAAAACAATAAATTGGCTTAGAAGTGTAAAGTTGGTAGCGTAAGAACTGACCAAACTCTACGACTGGGAAACTGCGCACAAGGAGAACATCGAACCTGGAGGAAATTGTAGTTCCAGTCGACCAATGCTAACCTCGCCAAAAGACCTAAGTGAAACCGAACGGAGTTAAACCGAGCCGAGGAAAAGCCGAGAAAAAGAGACCACATTTACATTTGAAGAAATATATGCTGGATATGGGGGAGACTCCGAAATGCGTACAATTACGTGTGACGACAAATACAAGGACAGAAAGACACAAGTTAATGTTGCAGAAATTTTCGATACAAAATAGGATGGAACAACAAGATAATTTTTACCAAACAAAGACAATTAAAAATAAGTAAACCCCAATAAAATACCCTAACAAAATTAACCTAAGCTAACCAGACTAACTTTAGAGAATTTTGGAAGCTTATTAGAGAGAAGCAAAAAGGGAGAGTTCAGAAGTACAAGAGAGAAGAAACTTTTAAATTTATAATAGAGTAACAAGCTTTACAGGGTCACCCTGGAGCTGGAGTGAGTTTAAAGCGGTCCCCACTTTAGACTTGGGCACAGCGCGATAAAGAAATCCAAGCAATAATAAGCAGATAGAGAGCAAAAATTAAACACGACCAGCACGGGTGAAAGACAAGACAAGACTGAGCTAAGACATGCATACGCTGGGAGAAACTAGTTTTGAGAAGTGGTGGTCAAATCTGATAAGATAAATTTGAGACCCTGTTGAAAAGAGAGAAGCTGGAAGAAACTCCCACTTTGAACATGTGTTTTTTTAAATTTCGGATTGTGACGAGTCACGGTTTATCTCCTGTTCATATACATAACATTATTCGACTCCATCCGAAATTTTTCATTAACACGTGTTCTATCTTGACTACTTAATTTATTAATTTTCAGGGTTATAAGACTTAATGGCGGATTTTATACAGAGTTTGCTACCACAAGATACGGAGATTGATCATTTTGAATCCCAGTCCGAAGCGACATGGGTAGCCGTCATCAGATCCACGCCAAAAATTGAATCTGATTGCGCTGCCTGGATTAAGCAATTCTCTGCGCTTAGTCATTGTGATTGGAACGTGAGAAGAACATATCCCAGTATCGAAAAATTTGTTTTTTGAAAGGATTTCGTTTGCTCTCATAGCAGTTTCAATATCTGGTGGTGAACGTGCCCGTCAAAAGTCAACCAACTGCTCAGCCAAAGTGGCTATGAAGGTAACAATGAATTGAATTCTAAATGAAATTAAAATTGTGAAAATTCCAGGTATACATTTGCAGGAACTTTTCAGGAAACCCCCAAGGTCCAGCTTCTGCAAAACTTGACCACATGAACTGAAATTTGATGTGGGTGTGTTTTCGACCACGTTGAGTTCAGATATCGCAAAAAATTTTCAATTTCGCGAAATTCTATTTTTTCAATTCGTAAAGGGGCACCAAGGAGAACCGAATTTATGTATTCGTTTTTGTTGATTATTGTATTCCCGGTTATCCATAACTGGTTATCTATTACTGATTACGTATTACTGCTTGTATTGCTGATTATTACTGCATTATTGTGGTAACTACAAGAGTCTGCGTCAATGAAGATAACTTTGCGTTTATTTTTGCTTCCTTTCTTTCCTAAATTTTGCTTTGGCATGTATGTTCTTGAGTACACCAGATCAGTTGGGTGCACCAAGTAGAGAAGATTTAAAAAGCTGGAAACTATTTTGAAATTACAGTGGTCGGCAATCCATTTGTACCAGCCAGTTTGTCAGTTTTTGGTCATATTTTTCTATCTAACTCACTCATTTTTTTGTTCAGATAAAGAATAACTGATACCTGCAAGAATGAGCCTTTTGTCAAAAAAGGGCTTCCCTGTGTAGTGGTCATCGCATGGAATCATAACCATCCAATTGTGGTTATCCAATCCAAGCGTTATCATTTCGGAGAGCTACATCGGATACCCAATCGTTGTTTATTCAGTATTTTGAGCAGGGTAATGAAAAGCAATTTTTAAGGAACTATTTTAGGAACTATTTTGAGGAACTATTTATTGGTGTATCTGACACTTTACGGTGGTGACATCCTTTTGTGCAATGCTTTTGTGGTGATATTTTGAAACGTTGTAATTTTCGCAGTTTTGGAGATTGGAAAGAGCTTTATACAGATAGTTTTTGAGAATCGATGTTCAAAACAAAGCAGTCGCAGTTTTTCCAAGATGGTTTTTTATGCAAAATCTCCAGCTTAATTGGGTAAATGGTTTTAGAGGCAAATTGGCAAAGGCAAATATCAGCTAATATAGACCGTCGACCTCTGAACATCGATTCCCCAAAAACAGCAAAATCGGCAAAAATTTCTTTGTGTCATAATATAGGAACATTTTTTGGATTTGGCTGAACGCCTCTTAATGCTCTTACAAATTCGCCAAATGTACAAGGCAAGGCAGAGAGAGAGGCGTGGATAAGATGGCTCGGCTATATAGTTACTGAGGGGTTTTTATCTTTAAACTTTAAACTTGAAAATTTTAAATATTTTTACTAAAAACTGACGATTTTGTCTTGAAGTCTTCAAAAACGCGTTAGCTTTAATAAAACTAGTTTTATTATATGCTTCAAATTCAACTTACGTTTTAGGCATTGGCCCTTCTGGTGCTTATCATCACCATCAGAATAAACTAGAGATGAAAACAGCTGACCAGTCTGACGTCCTTTCAGCAGAGATAGTCCTTGCAGATGCATCCGTTATGCCTAAGCTGTCGTCGGTGTCATATTGGTTCAGAAAGTGGACGGAAGAGCAGTTCTGTGATGGGACTGTAGCGGGAACGCTAAAAAAGCTGGACGAAAAGCTGGAAAGTAACCAAAACCATGATGTTTTAATAACTAAGACGCAGGATCCCTTCGTAGTCTGCATCATAACTCCCATCATGAAACGCGCTCATGCCACATTGCATTCCAGCGAAATTGTATTTATCACTGTACAGACTGCTGCGACGAACAAAATCATGCTATAACGTTTCTACTGACTGTAGGCCCCGTGGGTGCTGTTCCCTTGGCTGTGTTGATCCCAGGAAGCCTATTCCCGTGCTTTTCAGCTGTTAGCGGAAAGTGTCACAGATTTTGGGTTTAGTGGGAATCCTGGTCCATCTATTTTCATGACTGATGACAGCTCGCCTCTCAGGCAAGGACTTCGTGAAATTTGGCCCCAGCCTACCTTGCTACTTTGCCAATTCCATGTCGGGCAGGCATTCTGGCGGTGGCAGCTGGGAAGGAAGCCATGGTATTGGAAAGACTGATAGGAAACCCTTAATGGAGCTCTTTACTGCCATAATTCATCAACTTGATCGTGAACAGGCTAATGATGCCTACGAAGCCGCGATGTCTCTCCCCTAGCGAAGAAGTATCCCACATTTTTGAAAAGATTGGAATCCTATTGGCAAAGAAAAGAATTGTGGTGCACCTCTGAAAGAGTATTGTACAAACTCAGGGGAAATGATACTAACAATTACTGCGAAGCAGCAGTTCGAATTTTTAAGGATGTTGTTCTCTCAAGATGCAAAGCCTATAACGCACTTACTCTGGTCGATTTTGTAGTCGATGTTCTTGAATCCTATTACAGACATCGCTTGCGAGAATTCGCAAATGGACGTAATACGAAGCCTGAAAACCTTTTTGCCAAACTTGCGAAACAGGCGGACTATTTGACAAAAGAGAGCATCCAACAAATTGACGGCGACAGATACCTGGTTCCTGGTTCCCAACAAGAGGAAGTTTATGAAGTCGATGGAAAATTGGGTGTATGTGACTGCGTGGCTGGCTGCAAAGGACGATTTTGCAAGCATCAGTCCGCGGTGATAAAGTTTTTCAAGGTTACCTTTCCCAATGCCCCACCCATCACTTCGAATGATCGATATTCTGCAGCAGTGCTTGCCCTTGGCTCTGCGGCTCCTCCACCTTCCTTCTATCAAAGGTTACAGGACGGCAACAACACAGAAATCGTCCCTCCAGAGCCTGATCTTCCAAGTACCAGCGAAGCTGCTTTTGATGGAGAAGACGACGGCGTTGGGGATGAAAATCGTCCATCTTCAGCAGACTTAGAAAATGCCGTTCAAAATCAGTTTGCTAACTTGATGGACAAATTTCGTCAGAGCGAAGAGGTTCGAAGTGGCTTAGAGTTATTTTTTAAAAGACTCCAAAAACCGCTTCGCAGCTGGCATCGTTTCTTCATAGTGCAGGAAGCACGCTGATTCGTCTGAATCAGGGCCACACGTCTGAACTGGGCCACAAATTTCTATTGGCTACATTCGAGTCTAGTCTGTCATTCAAAATGCTAAACTCCGCCCCTTTTTAAAATTGCTAAACTCCGCCCCTTTCAGACACGTCAGATAAAAGTCATACTGCAGCGCTGATGTAAAAGTTTATTTTTCTAGGAAATGAACAGTTATGAAAATGCTTGTTTCGTAAACGTGAGAACAAAGATAACAGGTATAGAAATTGGTAAAAATGTTTACATATTATCGCAAAATTAACAAATTATTTAACAAATTTTCAACAATCATCTTTCACATTCAATGTCAAATCAACAATTCTAAATAAAAAATTAAAACGGTTTCATTATTTAAAATTATTCAAAATTCACGAAAACACGAATCAAAACTATTTTTCAATAATTCCTTGAGTAAAATGACTCAAAACAGACAAATAATTGGGCCAAGAAGTCACGTAATTTGATGCTTCGCCTTAGTGAAGCAATTTTACTCGACTTTTCTTGAAACTACTTCTACAGAAAAGTTAAGGGGAAACTGCATTACATACTAGATTACATTACTTTAATTTTCTAAATTAGGCATTACAGCTTGAAAACTGACATAAAGTTAAAGGTTAATCACTAAACGTTAACGGGAAGATCTCGAAATAGCAATTTTTGAAAGGATTGAAGGGTCTTATATCTCGATTACCCACCCAGTACTCAAAATCCTTAAAACTTGACCAAATGAGCTAAAATTTGATGTGGGTATGTTTTCGACCATGCTGAGTTCAAATATCGCAAAATTTTTCGATTTCGCGAAATTCGATTTTTTCGATTTCTGTGGGGGGACCAAGGGAAACCGAAAAATTTTTTGTCTTCGATTTTGCTGAAAAGATGTATATATGGGTTTTTGGGGTCGTAGAACACGAATCTGAAGTCCGTTTTCCGTTTCAGCTTTTCGTTAGCTCAGAATAAGCTTACATCTTAAGCTTAAATCTTTAGCTACTGAGCTAACGAAAAGCTGAAACGAAAACCGGACTGAAGATTCGTGTTCTACGATCCATGATTTTAAATATAATATTAACGGGATCATATCAAGGAAGTCCCCTTAAGAAAAATTTTGCAACTTCAACAGCTTATTGCCGGCGGTTGGCGCAATATTAGATCATAATATTCATATCGTTGGAAAGATCATGGCTTGCTGATTGCGTTGCTATTGTGAAGTTTGACTCACTGATCTTAATAAAATATCGTTGTCTGACTTTTACTCTCTAAGATAAGACTAAATTACAGGTGAAAAACTGTGGTGTGTGATGCTGGAGAACTGTTCGGTCCTGACCAAATGGAAGTCGACGAAATAATTACAACGGTTTATTGTAATTTCAGCAAAGACTTGACGACAAAATTAGAACAAAACATTAACTTTTAGGCACGCGTATAACCTTTAACAAAAATACAAAATACTGACCAAACGCCCGGCAAAAGCCGACTGTGCGACAAAGGAAAACCAAATAGAACCCAACCCAAATCTTCCCAAACTCGAACCTATCTGACAAAACTTGACTGATCACAAACAACCTATTCCCCAACTTCGCTACCCAACCTGCTCATACGCAAACCCACTACAACTGAACCTGACTAACCCAATATGGAGGATCTCAACTATTAGCTAGCCAGACCTACGAATTTAGACAGAAGTAATGCTAAATCATTGAACGTTTGTCAAATGAAATGTTAATTTCACTTAGGCATAGCAGCTCGAGTATAATTTATATCTTTCCTGTCGGTGCTAACTTCACACTATAAACAATTTTGCTCTAACTTGTTGCTGTAAATTCGCATTTAGAAAAGTGTAGCTAAAATCGACCAAAACAGCTAGTTTTAATGCTTCACCTTTAATTTAATGTCTAGTTTAAACTAATGTAATCATGTAATGCAGTTTCCCTTTAACTTTTCTGTAGAAGTAGTTTCAAGAAAAGTCTAGTAAAATTGCTTCACTAGGGCGGAGCATCAAATTATGTGATTTCTTGTCCCAGTCATATCCAAAATATCCTACATACACACGTAACTCAATGTGTAAACGCTTCTGCATATGCATGTTTACACATAGTTTACACTGTTGACAATCCAGCCAGCCTTAAGGGAGAGGACCATTTGTGTTTTCGTTAACATAAACGCAAATTTGCATTTTCGTTGACGAAATTTGCAATTACGTCAAATTTGTGTTTTCGACACGACATATGTACTGTTTGTGCTACGAACGACGACGAGTGCAAAGGATTGATAGAACAACTACAAAATGATGTCTACTGCACACAAACATTTGGCTGCTTCGCGCGATGAATTATATAACTATATTGTTGTTTCCATTATTGTTTTATGTCGTGTTCCCTTAGCCGGTCAGTTTCTTTTGGATGGGGAGGAAATTATAGCGTGTTTAAAATAATAGAAACATAAAATAGACTCAAAACAGAGAGTTTTGTAAAGGGTAACTTGAGATTTGTTCAGATTCATTAGTTGGAGGGAAGTTCTATGATTACGACCAGCCATTAAGATGAGCTTTGCAGCAAGGCGTGATCTAGGAAAGTGTTGCAATATCTTTATCTGGGAGCGGTTCCATAAAACTGACTCGCATGCTGGTGCTAGCATGCGAAAACTCGTAGTGCTAGTGCTAGTCGTCGAGTCGAGTGTACCATAAAACTTTTCGCTTGACTAGACAAAATTAGCTAAGCGAGTAAGGCGACTCGACAAACTCGCAGTACTAGTGCGACTACTGGCACTGCGAGTATGAGTTTGCAAGAAAATATTCTTATTCGTTCAAAAAAACGGCAAAAAATTTAAATCATAATGAAACTTCGCAAAATTTGCAGACGTCCAAGAAAAGTTTCAAAAAAGTGCGCCTCTTTAATTTGACCTGATTTCAGTAAAAAATGAAAAAGTTATGACGCAAGGGGCAAACGAAATGGTAATCCTTAGGATGATCGAAACTGTCGAGCACCTCCTTCCGGGCTGAGGGGCACTCTACATATTTAACTTGTAGGAACCTTGAAAATTAGAGTGCCTCCAATTATGTATTTTGGTGTAGATAATAACTCCATCCGATGGTTAACTTATTGTGTATATATAAATTGCATCTGATTTTGTTTACTTTTACGCCATATTTCATATGGTTCATATCTTCACGTTAGAATTGTATCGATTATATTTTGGTTGTGCAAATTGGTTTCCTTTCTTGATACTACTATTTGGAAAATTGGAAGGAGTGATCCTCAAGAAGGAAATATGATTTTAAGTTTAGTCATCACTTTTCTAGTCAAAACGACTTGTGCTAGTTCCTTACTAGCATGACTACTAGTAACGTTTATGGAACGGGCCAGTTTCATAAAACTTTGTCGAGTCGTCGAGTCGAGTAGCTGATTAACGCTGGAAATGTCGGTGACTTGTGATCCTGAAACGCGAGTACTGTTGAAAAATAGCTGCTAGCTTTCGAGTCTAGTTCTCTAGTCAAATTTGACTCGAGAACTTTTCAATGTAAAAATTTTACTCGACAAATTTTTAGAAAATTTTAAAAGCTCAATATTTCTACCGTGGAACTATTTCACATTGTCCTGCTAATTACACCGACCACAAATTAACCTTCAGTGACTGCTGTTTAGTTTTTAATTCCAAAAAATAATGTACTGCGAGTAAATGGCTACTCGACGACTCGCGGACTCGACAACTTTTATGAAACTGGACCCTCAGATCGGGTCTGCTAGTAAATAGTCGAAGCTTGACTCGCAACTCAAGTGCAAGTAGCTACTCGCATATGACGGTTTTAAGGTACACTGACACTGCTAGACTCGACAACTAGCATGAGTCTAGTTGTCGAGTTTAGTACTCGACAAGTTTTATGGAACCGGCCCCTGGTAAAGCTGTATGTTGCACGAGTTAACAGAACTTCATGCTATAAAAAGAATAATCATGTAGCATATACGGGTCTTCCTAATAAAAGGGTGTTTCAGATAGTTACCGTATGTCAGTTAAGTCTATAACCTGTTTCCTAAAATACATGGACAGGTTTAAACAGTTTCCGTCTATAACAATTTTTAAAAATTGTGAAATGAAATACTATTTACAAACTGGTTAACTATTTAACAGTGCTTTCACTACGATATTTGAATCTGTCCTCTTTTGTGCATACTGTCCTTTATTAGTATGATTTTCCAGTTTTTGAATCCGTTTGCATTCAACTGTCAGTAGTAATAATATCTTCAAAAAATTTCCGTGACCGAGAAGGGGGCATTGTGTGATATATATCAGATATTCGCTCTCTGTCGCTAAACACAGACCTAAAGAGAATAAAAAAATAAACGAAATAAATTAAACTGAATAAGGGCTTCCGTAGAGTTAGGTGGTGAATAATATTTTTGAAACAGTGTCCCCGTTTTTAAATGTACAGATAATTATTTAGTTTAAATTTCAAACGTCAGCAATTTTTGTCCAAGTATATATATATATTTATGGCAACATCACGACAAACTGCAAACGCTGTGTGCAGCAAGTTCCAGTAATGCCCAACTACACTCTAAATTATTTTCCAGTACGAGGGCGAGGCGAGGGAGCTAGGCTGATCCTTAATCATGCAAATGTCGACTTCAACGATCATCGCATTACGTTTGAGGAATTTGCCAATCTGAAAGCAAGTAAGAAGTATCAAAAATATAAATTATTAGAAATGAAGACAGTTCCTTGTCACTTCTGCACATAAAACTTAAAACCTGCCCATGTACTTTAATCTACTGCAGTAGACTTCCCACTTCCTAGCTTGCGAACCCTAGTGGCCCGGACGCGAGATTACTTGTTTTTCTCAAACAATGCTAAAGTGCAAAAGGATTTCCAAGTTTATTATCGAAATTCAATTTGGTATTTTAATGCTTTACATTAAAGCGAAAGTCTACATAAATGAATTTGACATGAATTATGCCTCCCGTCCCGACTGTCCAACAGTTGCACTGTTGCAGTCAACGATGTAAAAATTTAAAGCGGTTCTTCAAAACTTTTCCTGTAAAACCTTTGTATATGAGTAGCACATACATATTTAATGAAATACAATAAATTTTTGGCGTTCTAAGGAAGCTGCAGCTTTAGAATCTATACCTTAATATGGCCAAAGCAGTAAAATTTGAATAATTCCTGGTACTCAAATGATTTAAAGAGATTGTATCCTAATATAATAATGAAACATTTTGGCTGCTGGCAATGTTACTTGCAGTGCGAACGAAAGATGATAAATAAGCACAAAAATCTGTAAAGCTAAACAAAAATCCATAATTTGAATTAACAGCATCCAGCAAAATCTCGCAAAAACGGATAAGCGTACTTCATACTAGAGTTTTTTCTCAGTCCCGTTGGGCTGCAGGCTCAGTTCGAGGTAGGAAAAATTTGGGTTATGGTTTCGGGCTTTGTGCCGGGCCAGGGGCCTATTTCATAGAACTACAATTACAGGCGTGTAGGTTCCTACAATTGTAGCAACGTTTCTACAATTTTACAAATTTCCAGTTTCATATAACAATTGTAGATTTTCTACATTTCTACAATTGTAGTCCTGCCTACAATCACAATTCTACAGGTTTGTAGGTACAATTGTGAGAGCCATGACTACAATTGTAACAATTGTAAATACAATTTTCAGAATTGTAATTACAATTTTACAATTGTAGCAATTGTAATTACAATTTCAGGAATTGTATTTACAAATCCACAAATGTGCACATACTTAGTCTTTTTGTTTATCTAGTATATATAGTAAATTGCTTAAATTTATTCCGGCACTTGCTTCCATTATGGAATTTTTATCAATTATACATCTTTTCAAAGATGAAAGTCACATTGTATGTAGTATACTATAGTAGTTTGTAAAGAAGTAGTTGTCTGCTAGAACTATAGACCTGAGCTGCAGCAATATCATTCAATAAAACACAGACGCACAACGCTAACATCTTTCGAAAATACACCTCTTTTGTGGCATCTACGGGCCTCTTGCGCTTTCCCACCCAGCCCTAACTTTTGATTTTTTTGACCAATAACTTTGAAATTTGGTGTGGGTGCATGCTAGAGGCTGATGAATTCAAAAATTAAAACTTTTTTGAAGTTTTAAAAAAGTTTTAAAAAATTTTAAATTTTAGTTTGGAAAGGGGAACCAAAAAATTTTTTGAAAGAAATTTATCTGAAAACTTGCACACAGGGGTTTTCTGGGGGCTGAGCACGAGTCTGAAGTCCGTTTTTCGATTCAGCTTTTCGTTAGCTCAGTATAAGGCTAAAGTTGTAAGCTTAAGATGTAAGCTTATCCTGAGCTAACGAAAAGCTGAATCGAAAAACAGACTTCAA
This sequence comes from Trissonchulus latispiculum, assembly GCA_030248195.1. Classification (NCBI taxonomy): domain Eukaryota; kingdom Metazoa; phylum Nematoda; class Enoplea; order Enoplida; family Ironidae; genus Trissonchulus; species Trissonchulus latispiculum. The sequence goes on along the minus strand of JASAND010009103.1, from coordinate 50,463 downwards.
ATTCGTGTTCAGCGCCCCAGAAAACCCCTGTATGCAAGTTTTCAGCAATTTTTTTCAAAAAATTTTTTGGTTCCCCTTACCAAACTAAAATTTTAAATTTTTTAAAATTTTTTAAAACTTTAAAATTTTTTAGTTTTTGAATTCATCAGCCTCTAGTATGCACCCACACCAAATTTCAAAGTTATTGGTCAAAAAATCAAAAGTTAGGGATGGGGGGGAAGCGCAAGAGACCCGCATCTACAACCCTTTTTAGGTATGTAGGAATTGTAGTACAATTCTACAGGTGAAAGTTTTAATTGTAAAACTGTAATTGTTACATGAAACTCAATAAAGTGGCTACAATTGTGACGCTACAATTACAATTCTGCTATGTGCATTTCATAGCTACCTACAATTGTGAAATAATCGGCCTACAATTGTGGGTTTATGAAACGCAAAGCTTTCTACAATTGTAGAGCTACAGGTGCAGTGATTGTCTTATGAAACCGAACATTGGCTACAATTGTAATTAGAATTCTTCCAATTGTAGAACTACAGGTCAGGCAATTGTTATATGAAACCCAATTGACTACAATTGTAGGAATTGTAGTCTACAATTGTTTTATGAAATATGCCCTTGGTGTTTTTAGTTAAGTTTTGTCTCGGTAACTTGTCAGTCTCAGTAACTTTGCGAAAAACTTGATTCTTTTCTAAAACAAATTTTGAATCATCATTGATTATTTATTTACAGCTTTCTTGTTTCTAGCAAGTACTGTTGTTACGTTGTTAGCTTACTTACTTGTGTCTTTGTATATTAATCTTTGTCTCTAAGTTGTACTTTGGCAGCTGAAATTTAACAATGTACTTATTTTTTAATATTTGGAAAAAGTATATATTCTTTCTTCTAATTCATAGTTTATTCTGTGTTGTATTTGAATCAACAAAACTCGAGCTTTCCCGGGCCTCTACCGCCTACCGCACACCTTAATGATAACATTTGTCCACGTTGTGGTTTCTGTAAATGGAAGCTTCTGATCAATTCATTCAGCATGAGTTTTGGAAGCAAGCAATGCTAGGAGCTGGCGTAACTTTGAGTGAAAGCAATAAAAAGATCAAAAATACATATGAGGGAAAAGGAACATTCAACAATAAAATATTTCAATAATAAATCATTCAAAGAAAAGCTAGTAATACTTATCATACACAGTATTTTATTTTCTTTCAGAGTACCCTACTGCTAAAGTGCCAGTTTTGCAAGTCGATGATACTATGATTGCGGAATCTTCTGCAATTGCCAGATTTCTGGGAAATGAATTCGGTAACATAGCTTTGGTGTTCAGGTAAAAGTAGAAACGGTTTACAGCACGTCAATTCATGTCTAAAAGAGTGAGAATTAGCTTCTAAATAGCTAAAGAAATGATCGAAACATTAGAGTTCGGTTCACACTAGGGCGCAAGCACAAGCACAAGCACAATCGGTTCACACTATCAAAAACTTGCACAAGCACAAGCACAAGAACAGCACAACGCATAGTTAAATTGAATTGAAATTTTTCAATAAGCATTGATAATCTAGACATCATGGGTGGAGTACGCGTGTAACGCGGGATCAATTGATATTTGAAAAAAATCAAAAATCAAATTTCAAAAATCAATGCATTGAATTCTGATTTTTGATTTTGGTTTTTGATCTTTCAAAATATCAATTAGTCTTGCGTTACACGCATGGTGGAGCATACATAGGCAGTATTGGATTTTCTAAGTGCAAGTGTAGTTTTTGGTGTTGTGCACTTTTTTTGCTGGAGTTTGCTTTTCTCAATTCAGCTGTACAATTTTTAAAACTTATAAAACTTAAAAATTTATTTAAAATATAGTACAAAAAGGCACCATTTTCACCACCCATTTTCAAATTCAGAAGAAACGTGGTAATCACATGAGCTGTTTCTCTTGGTTTAGCAGACACATACTGTGCTAGTGCCTGTGCCCCAGTCCCAGTATGAACCAAAATAACGTTGTGCTTGTGCTTGTGCTCTAATGTGAACCGGCCTTAATAATAAAAATTTAGATAGTGCGCCCACTACTGAATGTTTGAAAGGCTGTTTATTTGCGTGTGACTTAGAAAACTGACTGACTGCTATATGTCTAAGACATTTGTCGTCTTTTAATCTCAGCTGGAACACGTGCTTTATATGAGATTTTAATTAGATCGAATCGAATATGGTGTAGAGTTAATGATCATTAATTTGAAACGACATTCCTGGTTCTTATTACATTTCTGTAATTTATGAGGGGTGAAATTCTCTCTAGTCCACTTTTACATATTTTCAAAAAGAGGCTCAAACTTGGATTGAAAAAGATAAGTGTAAAAATGAGTAGTTGATTGATATAGTATATAGCATACCTATACTCTGAATTTACCAGGACTTATGGGCAAAAACAATCTGGAGAATGCGAAGTTGGATATGTTTGTCGGCGCAATGGGGGATATTCTTGATGGTGTTCTGTTGCCTGTGATGAAGGAACCAAGCGTGGAATGCAAGGTAAGGTCAGTATTATAGAAAGGTATAGTAGTAATTATAGTATTATATACCATGGAAGAAAGAGAAATTCGGGTCTGAGGTGGTGATCAAACCCACAACCTTCTGTTAACTAGACCGACGCTCTAGCCTATCAGGCACAATCTAAGCAAGCATAAAGTTTGAATTCGAACCCAAACTGCAGTGACATGTTTTCGAATAGGCATACAGGTACATAAATTCTTGATAAACGGTAGAGATGAGCACGGGCCGGATTTTTTCGGCCCGGCCCGGCCCGGCCCGCTCCAAAATGTTGCTCGGCCCGGCCCGGCCCGGCCCGCTGGCAAAATTTTTTGGCCCGGCCCGGCCGGTTCCAAAATTCGGCCCGGCCCGGCCCGCCGAAAGAAAAATTATAGAATTTTACTGACAATATTATTTCAAAGGCGTCAATACAAGATGGAGAGGCTAAATTAATGCTACGATATGTTGAATTTTACCTAAAATAACCAAAATCAGTAGATGTGTAGCTAATTTTAGTGATTTTACAACATTTTCTAGAGTTGATCGGCCCGTTTCGGCCCGCTCCGGCCCGCAGTTAAAAAATTTCTCGGCCCGGCCCGGCCCGGCCCGGCCCGCTAACTAATGGAGGTTGGCCCGGCCCGCGGGCCGGTGGCCGGGCCGGGCCGGGCCGACGGGCCGAAATGCTCATCTCTAATAAACGGTAGGACTAGAACATGTTTCAGTTTGTCGAGGAAATGAATGGCTGAGTTCACTCTGCGCTACTTTCAGAAACTTGTGATATAAGTCGTTCACTGACTGCTGTGCCCAAAGGCCTGCCTCTGGTCTAAAGTGGGCCAATAACAGGCCAGCTGACTGGTTAGTTGCAGTCTCCTAAAAACGACCACTAATAGCCTTGAAAGCAGCAGAGCAGACATTTTACAGTTTGACTAGATAAGTAAATGGTCCAGTGCGTAGGTTCTAGTGTCCCACTACTCTAAGCACCATTTCAAGAAAGGCTAGAGTAGAGTTAAAATTAACTCGATCCTTTTCATGAAGGAGTTAAAGGAGGGAAACTCAAGTTTGAGTGGAGTAAACAGTTAATTTTAACTCTACTCTACTCTACTCTGCCCTTTCTTGAAAAGGCCCTAAGGTTAGATTAAGATTTTTACGCACTAATTTTCAATTTAGGCAACACTGAATTTAATTTCTGTTGTGGTTCAACCAGACATGTGCAGGAGGGGGAGCTCTGGGGGGGGGGCTGAAACCGTATTTTTCCGGTTTTTTGGCCAAAATACCGGAAAAATCCGGATTCCGGGGGGGATGAGGGACCCCTCTAAGGAGGGTGAGGCCCAAGGTCTGGGGGGGGTGAAATCCCCCAACCCTCCCATGTATGGTTATAACGCTTATGTACTATGTAGTAACCGAACCGGTTCCCTAAAGCAATACAGTTTTAAGGATTTTTGTGCGATGTCCTTCACCTGGAGGTATGCAATGCAGTTTTTGTAGAGTGAAAATGGACGAGCCTGCTTTGTGTTAACTTATTGCACTGTTCTAGCATCAACTGCTGAAGAAAGGAAAAGAGGAGCTGCCCTGTAAGTTGGCTCCTTTGGAGAAAATGTTGTCATCATCCCCGTCAGGATATCTGGGAGCTTCGGTAATTTCATTAGTTTTCGATACTCATTCCGGGATCGTACCATAGAAGTTCGCCAATTGTTTGCATTCTTAGTTTCATCACTTTTGAACAGAATAAAGAGTAACACAATACTTGTAGAAGCACACAAGCCAGAGATGTTTTACCGGTAAAAGCCCTGTTTTGTTTCTCATCTCAAAAAAATCGCATCTACACAAAAAGTACATTTCAGAAAATTGTTTGCAAACGGAAGCAATACTACCATAAGTTTTGACCGAAAAGTTCAAAACCCTTTCATACATTTACATGTGAATGATATATGAATGTTTATGATAACAATATCGATTCGCTTGCTGTTATAGTCAGGGTAAACATTTTGTTTTAAATTTTAGTCTAGTTCACCATTTATAATTGATGTTTCAGCTTACATGGGCTGATTTCTTTGTCTTTGCTAGCTGGATTTTGGTGGAAGACGTGTTTGAAGTTGATCTGAGCTCAGTGCCCATAATTAATGCCCATTATCAGAAGATCAAATCGTTGCCCAGTGTTCAGAAATGGTTTCAAAAGCACCCAGATGTGCCCTGTGTCCCGCCTCCAATGATTGGGAAAGCCTAAATGAAAATAGCTTCTACTGCTTGAAGCTTTTGACATAATATTATCCGTCTTTGATTCAACTTTTAAACTCTAGCCACTATACTTAGTATTTATCCAGCAGGGTCGTTGCTCGTTCGTTCACTTGATTTTTGTACCAGACCAGCTTAACTTAGCGACAGTATGAATGTTTCCTGTATATCGTAACATTAGTTATATACTTTTGTTAAAGAAAAAAGAAGCTAGATTAGTACTGGCATTAACTGATGCTTTCCATTTGGACGAATTTACATTGCACATGCATATAACATTATCTGGCGAGTAGATGTTTAACTAGTAACCCGATTAAAATAAACATGCTTTCAATGGTTTCGAAGGTTATGACAGGTTGCTTCTATTGGAGGTTATAAAATAAATAACAATTTGGGTTTTATTACACACTCTGGTATTGGCTAATTGACAGTGTCTATTCAAAGACTAGTGTTATGTTGCGCGAAAAATTTAAGGAACTTCTTTTGTCCAGTATTTAAATAGGAGTATGACAAGTATCAGGTGTTACTTTCTTTGGGATAAACTGTTTTTTCGCTTCACGTACCAGGTTTTATTACCATGAGGTTTGTTTACTGTTCCTTGAAATAATCTCAAACACAACGTGACAATCAGTTACGATCACTCTAACTCTCCCAAGTCCTCCATGCAATCCCTGCAACTCAACAGTTTTTCAAACTTCCATACACAACATTTCCCTTTTCCTTTAAAACTTAGTTCCGGAAGAATCCAACATCAGACCCGGGAAGAAACTGAAGCGGACGGCGTCTTTGACGGACTGGGCATCTCCGATTCTGCAGCTCCTCTCCAAGTGGTTCCACTGGTTCATCCGGTCTTGCAAAAATAACCCTGTTGTCATCTGGGAGTCTGGGTGTCTGACCTGGCATCCAATCTTCTGGGCATTCGTTTGGAACATCTAGACCAATAGGTTCAACTTTCCTAGATCTGGCTAAGTTTCTTGCATTCACAACTTCTCCAGTATCCAGCAGGTATGAAGCTTTCCCTTTGCGTTGAACTATCTCTTTTGTTGGTCCAAACTTTGGAAGTCTTTACTCGACCACTGTTGCTTGTGACGCACTTTATCGCCGACTCGGAAATCGGGCCATCTTGATCCAGCGCGGGAGTTAGCTCTTCTTGCATAATCACCTTGATATTTCATTATTTTAGATCTTAGCTTTCGATAATTACCATCTGAAACTTTAAAGGGCGAGCAAGGAGCAGACAACTTTGTACGGATTTCTCTATTCAGCAGTAACTTCGCCGGAGTAACACCAGTTGCCGAATGGGGAGTGGTTCGATAGGATATTAAAATATCACGCAGGGTCACCGTCCAATCTTGACCCGCTAAATACCCTACCTGGATCCCTTCCTTCAGTACCCTGTTGAAGCGCTCCACCAATCCATTGGCGGACGGATTATAGGTGGCACATCTGGTATGTTTAATCCCTTGAATGGACAAAAATCTTCGAAACTCATCGCTGATAAACTGCGGCCCGTTATCGCTGACAAGCTCTTTTGGATTACCAAATCTGCTAAAAATTGGCTCCAAAAAGCCGATAACGGCAGAAGACGTCACAGTTTCCATAGCAGCGACTTCTGGCCATTTAGAGTAGTAGTCACTTAGAACCACCAAAAATCTACAGTTCCTGGGGGCAATCGAAAAAGGATCCATAATGTCAATTGCTACCTTGTCCCAAGGACGTTCAGGCCACGCCACCACTTGTACCGGAGGAATTTGTCGCTTTAACACTTTATCACTCCCTTGACAGGGAATGCAGTTACGCACCATAGATTCAACATCCTTGGTCACTCCAGGCCACCAATAGTGTGATCTAATTCTGGCTTTAGTACGAACAATTCCAGGGTGACCTTCGTGAGCGAGACGCAAGACCTTTATTTTAAGCGCTTCAGGAACAACCAAGGTTTCGCCACGAAACTGACAGCCATCTAAGAAGCATAATTCTTGCCGCAACTGGTAGTAAGGATGCAGAACATTATCAATCTGTTTAGGCCAGCCATTTTCTAAACAGTCGGAGACCTCTTTTAAAACGGAATCAGAGGCAGTGGCAGAACAAATCTCTTCTGTTGTGAGAGCAGCTTCTTCTTAATCTCAGCAATTCTGAAGTCTTCGTCTACGAACGTGCTGGCGGTAGTAATGGGTAAGCGCGACAAAGCATCCGCGGCAACAGTTGACTAGCCTGGCTTATACACCATTTGGTAAGAATAAGTAAGAAGTATGGCGTTCCATCGGCTAATCCTCATAGATTTCCTGGATTCAGTCGAGTTTCCCAATAAAACAGTCAAAGCTTTGTGATCAGTACAAAGCTTGAAGGTGTGGCCCCCATAGAAAGACATGCCACCGTTCACAGGCCCAGACACATGCTAAAGCCTCTTTTTCACCGACCGAATATTTTCTTTCGGTTGGGGAAAGTGTTCGTGAAGCATAGGCAATTATCCGTTCCTGCAGATTTTGAATCTGCGTTAGCACAGCGCCGATACCATGGAAGGAAGCATCTGTCGTTACTGAAGTAGGTGCATTGGGCTGGAACGATTTGCTCGGGGTTGCGCAAGGGATATTTGTCGGAGATGACGTGTTCATTAAGACTGCGCAAATCACAGCAAATTCGTAGTTTACCATTCTTCTTTGGAACTACAGTCATAGGATGAACCCAATCACTAGCATCAATGGGTTCTATGATTCCGTCTGCCTGAAGTTGTCTGAGTTCTGACGTAACTGCATCTCGTGCTGCTAAAGGAACCTGCCGCATTCTGTGAGCTACAGGCTTCGCTCCAGGTCGAAGTTGAATCTTATGTTCAAAGCCATTAAGAGTTCCCATGGAATTGCTGAACAATTTAGGGTATTGCTGTTGAATTGAGACTCTGTTGACTTGGAGTTGTTTGCCATCGATCTGCAATTGCAAACTTTGAATTAGATCCTTACCAAGAACCGACGTGCACTTTGGCGCAACGAAAAAGGTTGTTGTAGCGATTGTCCCTTTGTACTCAACTTGCGTATGACAGCAGCCTGAAGAGGCGATGAATCGTAGTTGGTTAGACGAACAGTTGTCGCATTTAGTTTGGCTCGGGGAAGACAACTGTTAATATCAACTTCTGAAAGAATTGAAACATCCGCGCCAGAATCAACCAACATGGAGCAAGAACGGCCGGATTGTACAAAAGTAATGTTACATTGAATTGCTGGCAACTTCTTTATAGAGTTACCGAAAGAATACAAACTTCCGGTTGTTCATTGTCAACTAACGAATTCACGGCACGTACATTGTTATTGGATATGCCTGAAGAAGAAGAGGGGGCAGATTGGCAAACTCGCGCGTAATGACCATGTTTCTGACAACTATTACATGTAACATTACGTGCGGGACAACTCTTGTGTTCAGCAGTATGGTTAAAGGAACCGCAGCAGAAACATTTCTTTTAATTAGCAGTAACTTGCGTAGAACGACTGAATGATGGTTGTTTTGTATTGTTGTATTTTACATTCTTGTTCTTTACCGCTTGAACCGCGCCAGCTGGCTTAGTGGTAGACATTTGCTTAGCTTCTGCAATAGCCTGCTCAATTTGTCGTGAAATTTGCAAGGCTCTGGCAAGAGTCAATTCAGGCTCCATAAGGAGTCTTTCTCGAATACGAGCGGACTTGGTCTTTTCCACAATTTGATCTCTCATGATCTCATCTTGCAATTGGCCATAGTTACAGTCCTGAACCAGAGCACAGAGACCCGCATACCACTCATCAGTGGATTCATCGATTCCCTGAGCTCGCTGTTTAAAGCGATATCGAGCGGCCACAACATTGGTACGAGGACCAAAATGTCCAACCTTCCGGGCATCTGGATAGAGATCGGGGTTTGCAGTAGCCCCAATAGCAACTAAGCAGTTCAAAAATGTCTCTTTCCATAATCGCCATGGAGTACCTGGCGAACCCGGCGTAGGCAAAAAAGCAGCAGGAGGTGCAATAGTATCCATGAGGTTTTACGCACCCTCGTCGCCAAATTTACTGTTCCTTGAAACAATCTCAAACACAACGTAACAATCAGTTACGATCACTCTAACTCTCCTAAGTCCTCCATGCAATCCCTGCAACTCAACAGTTTTTCAAACTTCCATACACAACAGTTTGCCCGGAACCTAGATGTCTATGTTCGTGTATGCAAGCAGCCTGATGGACTTAATGTACTGTTTCGCTGACTGAATTTCTGGACTTCTCCGATCTAATTTCTCGTTTATACAAAATGTCAGCTATTTTCTCATGAATCAGCTTGTTCCGCTCGATCCATTTCGAGAAAACAAAAACTTTTTCCAGTTTGGAGCACTCTTATCAGCATTGTTTGGTATAGTGAGTGCTTGGTAATATGTAAAGAAAATGTAGAAAGATGAAGCTTATATTTGCATTCTAAGGGCTCAACTAGAAAGCTCAAATGTTTTTGCGAAATTCCCTATCTAAGGAGACCAAGATTAAATTTTAGGAGCTCCTAGTCAAAAGTTAAACTGGGAGCATAGGCATTAAAAGTGGGTGAATTGGGTTTTGAATTAATTTTCACTGTATTAAGGTCGCATAAAAAGCTCCCGCTGATGAGTACGATAGCTAGCTAGAACGATAAGGAATTTGTGTTTTTGTCGTCGGGATCAAAACTTATACTGGGAGCATGAACTTTGAACTGACGTGATACTGGAAATTGAATTCTGTATTTTTTGATGACTGCGTAGAAGCTTAGTTTCTCTTAGGTACTGTTTATTTCATCTTGGGCTTCCAGGCCTCCTGTCCGTTATTACGATTTCTTCTTCCTCACTTCCTTGTTTCTTGGGTTTGTCTATTCTATTTACAAATGATAGTGAGACCTATAGAAATCAGTCCAAGACAAAGGTCCTCCTGAACAAAAACGCAGTAAACGTTTAGGGCCATGGCTGTTCGGGTACTTTGGGCCACTTGTGATCGGATCCAAAGCCCTGAAAAGTTATGCAATCGATATGACAAATTACCCAAGTGCAAATTCAAAGGAAAGTAAACGAAAACACTCGAAAGCAGGCTGGGTCCTCCCTTTAAAGGCGGTGATTCCTTTTGGGTTCATATTGTTGGTTGGCGGCGTAAATCAAGATGAAATTTGACGGAACTTTCCGAACTGAGCGTTCTAACACCCTCCGCGCAATCTTCAAAAATTCGAGATTTCCGGTCAGGGCGGTTTCTCCCAATTTCTGAAAGTTTAGCAGCAGCTATGCAGTTATGACTATATTCATTCGAAAGACTTTGTTGAGCTTCATATTTTTTGCTTTTTAAAGCAACATTCTAGCTTTTCTCTACCGTGAGATATAGCCGATTTTCAAGTTTTGGCGTCGAAAACTTATCATTTTTGTAGAAATCAAATAATCCATCATTTCTTGAACTATGCAAGCCGTAAAATCAAACGAAGGGCGTCGACCTGAAGGTCTCATAGGGACAAATTATCCGACGCATGATCGTCTTCGAACAGCTATCCCGCAAGCTATCATAAAAAATGTTGTTTTTGCAAAAACACGACCAATTTTTTTCCAAAGATTGTGGAGCATTCACAATGTTGTTGCCCGGCCGATTTTTTGACTCGGCCGGCCGAGCTTGTGAATCCGGCCGGCCAGCCGGCCGGGTCAAACAGGCCGGCCGGTTCCAGTTTTTCCCTATTTTTCTTGCATTTTGCAAAATATTTATCATTAATTGATGTTACTCCTGGTTATGTTAAAGAGTTACTCCTGGTTATGTATAACAGATAAAATCAGGTAGGGTAAAACGGGGTAATAAGGGACAAAAACGTTTTGCATTTCCGAAGATTTCACTAAGGTGAAAGATTAAACCTTTCTATCTGGTTCAATGCGCAACCAAATTTTATGATTTATGTATCAAATTGAAGCTTTGTTTGTTCTGAATTTTTTGCTATAGTGTTTATTTTGCTCAGGTAAAAGAATTTTGGAATATGTTAATAAAATTGGAAAAGATTGCCATTTTTTCAAAAACCGGGTTTTAAGGGACATAATCAGGGATATTAAGGGACAGGCCTGGATATTAAGGGACAGCATATGATTTGTGTGTAAATTGGCTCTACTGTTTAGCCCACTAACACTCCAGCTAAATAATCAAAATTTGAATAATTTCAAAATAGGTCTAAATACTTCAAGACTTTGAATTTATGCTAATTTAAGCCTCAAGATTTTCAAAAATTCAAAAAATTTTAAATTTTAAATTTTTTTAAAATTTTAAAATTTTGTAAAAAATCTTTTTCTTGATAGAGTCTATGATGCTGAACATTTTTTATCATTGCACCATTTATTGAAAATGCTTCCTGCGTTTACTATAGCAGTTTTAAAGTTTGAAGATCAAAGAGTTCTACCGCTTTTAAAAGTTTTACTCGAATTGGGAATTAATCACAAATTTTGGTTGCATCACAGTCATTCATCTGACATTAGCTAAAAATTATTTGGTATTCAGATCTGTGTTTTGACGTAAGCTCAAATATGGAGCAGAATAACATATAGGCGGCAAGTTTCTTTGATCTTAAGATTTTAAAATGGCAGTACGGAGAGCTAGAAGAATTTTCGACAGGTGGTGCAAGAAGGAAAAATGTTCGGCATCCTAAATAGTACCTAATGGCACCAAAAATTTACAACTCCACGGTGTCCCTTAATACCCTGAATTGTCCCTATTTGTCCCCCCAACGTCCCTTAATAGCCGAAATAGCTGTCCCTTATTAGCTGGAGAAGTGTATCTTGCAAAACAGGCCAAAAATCTTGGAAACGACCAAATTCTTTAGAAAGAACGACGCTACAATATTCGCCACATTTTGCTCGTTCTAACGATGTAAAACTTGCTGTCCAAATAAGAAAATTGAGTATGGTAGCTCAATTTAAAATCTTTGAAATTTGAAAAAGTAGGACGAATTGAAAATACAGAAAACGAGTACTTCCAAATAATTCTTAATATCTTTTGCTTGGATAACATCTATTACATGATCGAGACGTCATTCGATAGAGGAGAAACAGGGTTTTCGTTTGCTGTATTGTCCAAAAGGATTGTTTTTCTAATGCGAAGTGACATTCGAAAAAACCGCAACATTGTCCCTTATTATCAGGTGTTCCTTATTACCCCGTTTTACCCTAGTGTCCTTTTTGTCAAGACCGGCCGGCCGGCAGGCCGGCTGCTTCTGACCCGGCCGGCCGGATTGCCGACATAGTGGGCCGGCCGCCAGAGTTTCCCTCGGCCGGCCAACAACTCTAGCATTCACCATGCAACCTGAAGGGTTGCTAATTAACAGATGTGTTCTCCACAAATATACCCAGGCCGCTTTTTAGTTTCCCGACTACTGCTTTCTAGCTAAATTAATCGCTTGACAAATATGGAAAAAGTAGGCAAAATACAGGTTATGCACACATTTAAGCTTATTTCTCCATAACGAAGAGCGATTTCACAATAAATAAAAAATCGCCCCCAGCTATTTGATGGAGGTAACGAATGATATTACCGATGTCTCGCGAAAACATTTACTTGAGTCTGCAAAAAACCTGGAAAATTACACTTCTTCTAAAATGTATTGAAAACATTTTAGAAAAGAAACATTAGCTTCATGGTATGCATTAAAAAGAAAAAATGTCAGGATGCATTTTGATAAAAAACGGCTTCTTAAGGTGGTGATTCCCTTTGGTCACATAAAGTTTGCACCATTATTACTCATTCATTACTTGGAGTAAAGAAGCCATTTTTATATCAAAATGTAACTTGACATTTTGTCTTTTTAATGCATGCCACGAAACTAATGTTCCATTTCTAAAATATTTTTAACACATTTTAGAAGAAGTATAATTTTCCAGAATTTTTGCAGACGCAAGTAAACTTTTTCGCGAGATATCGGTTATATCATTCTATACCTCCATCAAACAGCTGGGGACGATTTTTTATTTATTGTGAAATCGCTCTTCGTTATAGAGAAATAAGCTGAAATGCGTGCGTAACCTGTATTTTGCCTACTTTTTCCAAATTTGTCAAGCGATTACTTTAGCTAGAAAGCTAAATAAAAAATAACAAATAAAAATACAAAGCTACAAATAAAAAATCGTCCCTCGGTATATTTGTGTAGAACGCATTTGTTCAGTAGCAGCCCTACAGCTTGCATGGTGAATGCTCCACAATCTTTGGAAAAAATTGGTCGTGTTTTTGCGAAAACTACATTTTTTTATGACAGCAGCCTACAGAATAATTTGTCGGATAATTTGTCCCTGTGAGACCTTCAGATCGACGCCCTTAGTTTGATTTTACGGCTTGCGTAGTTCAAGAAATGTTGGATTATTTGATTTCTGCAAAAATGACATGTTTTCGACGCCAAAACGAGAAAATCGGCTATATCTCACAGTAGAGAAAAGCTAGAAACTTGCTTTGAAAAGCACACATCTTCTGAAGCTCATTGGGATCTTTCGAATGAATATGGTCATAACGTATAGCAGCTGTCAAACGTTCAGAAATTGGGAAAAATCACTCTGACCGGAAATCTCGAATTTTTGAATCGGGATTGCGCGGAGGGTGTTAGAACGCTAAAAGAACTTATTTCGGAAAGTTTCATCAAATTTCATCTTGATTTACGCCGCCAAATAACAATATGTGCCCAAAAGGAATCACCACCTTAACTCCAAGTAATGAATGAGTAATAATGGTGCAAACTTTATGTGATCAAAGGGAATCACCACATTAAATCAACCAATGACGTAGCAGCAAAGATGAAAGCGACCAATCATCGAAAAATGATTGCAAGACGAGCGCAAAGAAAGTTAACGTGCGACCAAAATTTTCAGTTTCCAGTCAGTCTGTGATTTTGGAGTACTGGCGGATGGCCGCTCTCGTTTGAGACTCTCTGGGGGAAAAATCACAGACACCCCTCGAGTTGTTATGTTGGGAGAGGTTCTGCCTCCCCCATCTAGGCTACCCGCCTTTAAAAATTTGTCAACGCCTTGGATCCTTAGGTTGGGATTGGGGATACTCCCGGGGGGATGACATGTCTAAAACTGGGTTTGGCTGCAGAAGTCTATTTTTCAGATATCCCCTCTAGGCTGAGTGAACCCTTTCCTCTTTAGGATTTTCTATAATATTTGTAAGCGCGAGTTGCAAAGTCCCTTACTCGAAAATGTCTCGTTAAAAGCGGGCTCTCACCGCCCTCGATTATTTGATATTAGTCATATTATCGCTTGCATATTTTGTGCTAATATCAGCTTGTCAAGCCGATATTAGCACTGAAAGCGGGGCTTGTACCTTGTCCGGGGTGGCGGGGACTTAGAGCCCCCAGACCCCCCCGCGTTAACATATGATACATATATATATAATTGGCGAGGCTTCCCGGTCGGCTCCTGTGTGTCACTTGTGCCATAAAATCTCATTGCATGAGTCACTCTTGTGGGGTTATGATACTTCTGTGTTAGGTTAGATTCACTCTGGTAACGCTACATTGCTGCCTCGTTGCAGAGGTTTACTTTATTTAAGGTGGTGATTCCTTTTGGGCACATATTGTTATTTGGCTGCGTAAATCAAGATGAAATTTGATGAAACTTTCCGAAATAAGTTCTTTTAGCGTTCTAACACCCTCCGCGCAATCCCGATTCAAAAATTCGAGATTTCCGGTCAGAGTGGTTTTTTCCGATTTCTGAACGTTTGGCAGCTGCTATACAATTATGACTATATTCATTCGAAAGATCTCATTGAGCTTCACATTTTTGCTTTTTAAAGCAACTTTCTAGCTTTTCTCTACCGTGAGATATAGCCGATTTTCTTGTTTTGGCGTCGAAAACGTGTCATTTTTGCAGAAATCAAATAATCCATCATTTCTTGAACTACGCAAGCCGCAAAATCAAACTAAGGGCGTCGATCTGAAGGTCTCACAGGGACAAATTATCCGACGTATGACCGTCTTCCAACTGCTATCCTGTAGGCAGCTATCATAAAAAATTTAGTTTTTGCAAAAACACGACCAATTTTTTTCCAAAGACTGTGGAGCATTCACCATGCAAGCTGGAGGGCTGCTACTGAACAAATGTGTTCTGCACAAATATACCCAGGGACGATTTTTTAGTTGCCCCGATTGCAGCTTTCTAGCTATAGTAATCGCTTGACAAATTTGGAAAAAGTAGGCAAAATACAGGTTACGCACATATTTCAGCTTATTTCTCTATAACGAAGAGCGATTTTACAATAAATAAAAAATCGTCCCCAGCTATTTGATGGAGGTATCGAATGATATAACCGATGTCTCGCGAAAAAAATTGCTTGAGTCTGCAAAAATTCTGGAAAATTATACTTCTTCTAAAACGTGTTAAAAACATTTTAGAAAGGCAACATTAGTTTCGTGGCATGCATTAAAATGAGAAAATGTTAAGCTACATTTTGATATAAAAATGGCTTCTTAACTCCAAGTAATGAATGAGTAGTAATGGTGCAAACTTTATGTGACCAAAGGGAATCACCACCTTAAATGGTTCAGTCATCATGGTTCCATGCCATGACCATGCAAAATGAAATCAAAAGTCAACATAAGCAGTTGAAAGCAGTCTGCGCACGTTGAAAGAGCATCTGCATCAGAATAAGGGTTCCCACACTTTCTTGCCTAATTTTGTGGCACCAGACCTAAAAATCGGCTGCTAGTACCGACCCACTTCCTACTCTGGGGTTGTCCGACATTAGGACATAACAAAAGCGCGACATAGAGTAGACACAATATTAATTTTCTGTTAAATTTATTGTTTGATTACTTCTCTAGCTAGGTATGACAAAACACGCTTTAGCCAATCCAAGTCACGTTATTGCTATGTCGCGCTTTCGCCATGTCGCTTAATGACAACTTTCTTAGGGACGCCGCTCTTTCTATCTAATCACGCAGAGCGCATTATGGCTGAGCTAACGTTAACAAACCTGTAACAAACTTTATCAATACAGTTCGAGTTTTTACAAAATGTCCTTCATTCATCGTCGTTTCAGCTGTGACATTGATCACTGGGAATGGTGTTAGATAAAATGAAAACTCTTCAAGTTGGCTACACACCAGGGTATTCGGTAACACCTGAACTGCAGCAGCTTTGCCTAAAGTCTGACACAATAGATCCAAAATGTCTTTTGGAAAGAGGCGATACACTTTCACTGGATGTGTTCATGTGTCTCTGGGATCTGGTGAAATTTAATTTTACATTAGTACCACGTTTTCCAGACAATTTTTCCTATGTTGATATTTCGTTGGACATAACATATATGTCAGGAGAAGGCACAGTTCAGTATATTTCACCGCCAGTCCTTTACGTGACCATGGTAGCTCTCATTAGAACCCCGTCAGAAAAGACAGCAACCTGGTGGTTGTTTCATCCATTCAACACGTTGCTATGGATTTCGATTTCAACATTTGCATTAGTTACCTATGCTTCGCAGTGTATACTATTCGACATATTTCCAAGAAAAAGTAACAACCAAATGACGTCACTGTTACTTTCTTGTGGTAACCTATTTCCCCTGTGCAGAAACATTGTCATAGCTTTGGTCTGCTCATTATACTGCAATTTAGTATACGCCAAGCTTGTTCTGCCAGGAGCACCAGTGCTACCTTTCTATGACGGAAGAACGTTTCAACAGGCAGTGCTTAGTCGAAGAGTAACCTTCATAACGATCGATCCAATTGCAGAAGCATGGAACAAGAATATTTCGTTATCATTTGGAGATGAGGAGTTAAATATTGCAGAACTTTGGCTGAAAGCAAAAACCAAGTACTCATATCATGTTCCGCTTAAAATAGATCTAGCTCAAACTCTTCTTGATCTTGAGGCTTACACAGGAATTCCTGGTGCCCTCGTTACTGATTCCACGTTTGCGGCGAAGCTTTTCAGCAAAAGCTGTGGTATAACGTCCATAGCATTAGAAGAATTCGGAGGAAACTATGTCAGCTTTGCGTATTTTAACAGTTCTGTGGATTTTGAAATATTTGACCGCTACGCCGCATTTGCAGTTGGATATGCCAATTTCAAGGAATCGTTGCGCATCAGAAAGGCATCGAAACGTTGTCCAGCTGCAGACAAAGATAAAAGTGTAATTGGTATTAAGAAAATGGAAACACTAGTGCAGACATATGGAATACTGATCTGTCTATGCTTATTCATTTGCACAATTGAAATATGGTTGAAAGACGTCTTGGCTTACTTTAAGTCTGTGTTTAATATCCTGCTTTAATAAATTGGTGTTAACGTCAAGCAATGACCAGAATTACAGAAGTTTTGCTTACAAGAAGTCTAGTTTGTCGACTTTAGGCTTAGATTTTAGGTGCCATTGCAATCAAGGATAAACAGCATAAACTCACATAAAGCGTCATATTTTAAAAAGTAAAGTTCCTGTACAACTTGAAATGATGGACGATTCCATGTGCCATATGCCGTAAACTTCTTGCAAAACGTATTCCACGCTCATTTCTGCTCCTCAATTTTAATCTACTGCCTTTAAAATATTTCTAAGTTATGCACTAATTAAAACCCGATACTCCACTCACACACATATACACTCGTACATTTACATCGGTTATACCTTCATTAAAAACCCTCCTAGCTGTCCAGTTGCCCACAAAAACGACTTCTGACTACGACTTGGACTTGAACGCATGATCCTGTTTAGTTTTTAAATATTAATTATGATCACTCCACTTACAGATAATGCCTCCATGGGCTCGGTATCGCGGGAGGAGAATATAAGCCCAACCGGTGCTGTTACGGATTCGACCTCGGAAATGACTCATAACCGGGCTTCTGGGAGAGCACAAGATTCTACAGATATCTCCCCCCAAATCAATCTATCGCTATGGCGAATATGAATAATCCTAGTTTAGTCAATTGCAATAAATGTGAAAGAACTAATCCACGCTCATTTCTGCTCCTCAATTTTAATCTACTGCCTTTAAAATATTTCTAAGTTATGCACAAATTAAAACCCGATACTCCACTCACACACATATACACTCGTATATTTACATCGGTTATACCTTCATTAAAAACCCTCCTAGCTCTCCAGTTGCCCACAAAAACGACTTCTGACTACGACTTGGACTTGAACGCATGATCCTGTTTAGTTTTTAAATATTAATTATGATCACTCCACTTACAGATAATGCCTCCATGGGCTCGGTATCGCGGGAGGAGAATACAAGCCCAACCGGTGCTGTTACGGATTCGACCTCGGAAATGACTCCTAACCGGGCTTCTGGGAGAGCACAAGATTCTACAGATATCTCCCCCCAAATCAATCTATCGCTACGGCTAATATGAATAATCCCAGTTTAGTCAATTGCAATAAATGTGAAAGAACTAAATGTCAAACGTTTAACGTACTTGACTGTAATAATTTTTTCAGTAACTACTATAACCATAATCCCCACCCTATTCGTAACCACTGAAAATATGTAGATTGTAACTCCACTAACGGAGTTTACTTAATTACCTGTGATAACTGTAACTTACAGTACGTTGGCGAAACAGGTAGAAAACTAAAAACTAGAGTATCTGAACATTTATACGATATTAAACACCCGCTAAGAGGTAATTGTAAACGTCTATGTAGTCACTTTAATATAGGTATATAATTGTAGAACTTTTACAATTCAAGTCATAGAAAAATTAATAAGAAGCTCTGATAATAAACATGATACTGCAATGAGAAGGTTATGCGAAAGTTACTAGATAAGAAAGTTAAAAACAAAATACCCTTATGGTTTGAATGATATGTTAAAAGGTGAAAATATGGATAAAAGCGCGTTTGAAAATCTTGTCGTGAAGGATAGCACCAGAAACGTATATAGCTGTAAATCTAATAGATGTAATAAAGAAAGGAATAATATTAATCTTAGAGGTATAGATGTTCTATATATGGATGATACAAGTAATAAATTTATTTACGATTTCATTAACAAAGCTAACAAGCAACAATCATTAACCGTAATGAAGGAAACTCTACTCATCCTAAATATGAATTAATAAATGATATGTGCGAAGGTAAATTAAACATAATGAAATCTGTCATAATAAAAAGTACTTCTACGGAGAATATGTTTTTAGAATATAATAAGAATTTAGATAAAATTAACTTTAATAAAATATTTCAGGATAACTCTGTTAATTGGTCCTTTATTAAAATAGGAAAACGAGCATTTAAGCCTAAAGTACTTTTTAAATATGATCAACCTATAGCCAATATACTCTACAGTTACAAGGACACGTTATCCAAAATTAATGTATATGAGTATATTAATGAGTATATTAATAAGTCGTTGTTGAATCAATAAGTTGTAGATATAAGTCATAGTCACATAGTTACTGGTAACTTGAACGTAATCGATAATGATAATCTAGCCAAATTGTTATCCTTCGGACCTAAATATAGACTAATACGTAAGGAAAACCTACCTACTACTAAAAATAAATTAGTTACATTTTTCAAAAATTATATACATAAACTCTATAAATAGTATAAATGGGACCTATATAAGTTAAGCGTTTGGGCAGATCAGGTTATTCAGGATATCTTTAATAATGTAAGTTTAAGATACACTTCTAATACTCCAGATTTTAATGTTCATACTATAAAACAAGATATTAAATCATTAATAAATTCGTAATCTGTCCTGTTGATAAAGCTAATCAGAACATAGCACTTTATGTAAAAATTACTATATATTTATATATATATGTGTGTATATATATATATAGTCTTAAAAGACATAGGCTTACTGCTTACTTAATTCCTCTAATCCAAATACGAACGAGCCCATTAAGTCTCCCTCATCTCATCAGGTTATTGGTAATATTAAAGATTATTATGTCAAAAATAAAGTACACAATCCCAACTTCTAGATCTCACATTCTAGACAGAGATACGGTAAACTAACTAAATCCGTTTATGGATGCAACTCCTATTGGATAATTGATAATAACAAACCAATTATCAATGCCTCACGTAAGATCAGCGCTGCTAATATAGATACTTCAATTAATATCTATAATTTCACCACCCTATACACTACGTTACGACACGTCACTATTCTATTACATATGGATAAGCTTCTGTATAATACTGTGAGAAATCCTATGCATTTTACCTATACTGGGATGAGATGGGGCTATGGTAAAACCTCTGAACTTACTATAACTTTTCCAGATCTGATACAACACATCAAGTTCCTTCTCAATAATCTTTATTTTACATGTGGCGATTTAGTGTATAAACAAAAAATAGGTATACCTATGGGTAGTAACGCTGCCCCTAACATAGCTGACTTGGTCCTACATCAAATGGAATTTAATTATATATCTAACAATAATAAGACTGGTCTAAACGAATTACTAACTAATGCACATAGATATATAGACGATATGACACTTACTAATGACAAAGACTACTTTGACACTGTCAAAGGTAATATGTATCCTCCAGAATTAGAACTAAATAAAGTTAATTTTAGCCCTGACGCTGCTAAGGTACTCGACCTGAACGTTAAAACTAAAGATAATGAATTTGTTATAAGCTTATACGATAAAAGAGATGATTTTCCCTTTGTAATACATAGACTTCCAACAGCATCAGATAGGATTATCTATAATACGATTAAATGTCAAGAAAATAGAGCAATAGATATATGCGATAACTATGTAGATTTTGCTCATTTATTTACTAAATTAAAAATAACCTTGGATAATAGAGAATACTCTAATAGGAAAATTAAGGATATACTACGTAACTCTACTAACAATAATTCTTACCTCACTAATAAATTCCTCAATAATAATATATCAAACCAGAACCATTTGTTTAGTTTGATCTGAAATCAAACTGCCACTAACCGTCAGTATAATACTACTTGCTTTACACTATTTTTCAAATCGTCAAGGTACCCTATATCTATGCTACTGGCACTTCACCTTAATTCTAAACCATAATTCTGATTTCTCTCTAATTCAGCAGTCCTAGCACTCCGTCATCCGGAATTGGCAACTCAGGAAAAGGCACGAAACGACCACACAGTGAAATGGAAAATGATCTGTCAATCGCAATTCAAGTTCGTCTGCAGCGTATCGAACGAGCCGTCTCGATCAATGCTGGCCACATTACCAATTTAGAAGTCGATCTCCGTAACCTCATAGTCGAGAATTTCGACATCTCCAACTCCAAAGATCGATCAGTTCTCAAACAAAGTTTGGTGGATTTCCTCAATGAGCAGCTTTTTCCTGGAGATTCGGATAAGATCAAACTTACTGATATCGAGACTGTGCACTGGTTAGGTGACTGACCTCTGACCTCTGCGTTCTACTCCAGAGAGGTCACAAAATCCACAAAATCTTCGCCAATGACTTAACCAAACAACTTAATGCCACCAGAAAAGGATCTGGCTCCAAATGTATCCAGTTACGAAGGCAGTTTGCCCCAGCTCTAAACGCTGAACACAAACAACTAGAGTTCATCAACGCCAGAAATGCTAATATTTTGCAAGCTAAATAAAGAATTTTTCAGCTGGATAATATACTACCTCTTTAAGTGGTTTTTTTACCTTCCCTACATTTACTCATTCAATTACAACATTAAACTCACTTCTACACTCTGAATCTCACCAAACTGATCATAGAATCTCATTTTGATTTCAAGCAGTCGATTACTGATACAATGAATACGGGATATGTACTATTAGCACGTAGTATGTATTTACTGATGTTTATTATATAATATGTAAATACATGTATGCAACCGTATATTCAAACATGTTATATAGTACTTTCTAGGCTGAAAAATTTGGCAAACCGTATCTGCAGACCAATTCTGGTTTCTATAGCGTAGATTCTCTGCCAGATGAACTGAATAATCTCACCCGTCCATTTGTCCGTCGCCTCAAATGCTGGGAACATCCACCCAACCTTACCTCTCAAACAGTATCTCCCACCATCCCCAGCAAATCTACGTCTCAGTCAACCCATATGGATACCTCTACTGCTGGCACCGCGCTACCGGTACTTCGGATAATCCGGAACATTTTTATTTATCGACTGGAAACCCGGTCTATTAATTCTGTTTGAAAGTACTTGCCTGTAATGTTTTACTGAGTTTGTAAAAAATTTTCACTAATAGTATTGTATTATTTTCGCTAATTGCCAGTAAACGTTAGTTCCTGAAATAATTGTCTTATATAGTCACTGTGTTACATGATGGTCCTACAGTCATTATATATGCATTCACTGCGAATTATCGTATATGAACTGAACTCGATAGACCCTGACTTATGCGTAACCTCGTCCTTCAAAGTTGCGATAAAAATGTGTTATTATTCGGCAAAGTATTTCAAAAAATTTCTGATAACTGATCTTTGCTTCGCTTACCAAAAGTCACAAAGATTTTAGCATGCAGATGAAATTACCAAATTCCATTTTGACAGAATATCTAAATTCTTCATATTACCACTCGGCTCTTATGTGTAACAAAACAAAATTAATTACACCACAAAAGTTTCAAAAACAATTAACAGATTCTTTTCATAAAACTATTGGGGCATATTATAGTTTGTCACCCCTTTCTTACGTTTTTGCATCCTTTTCGACATGCCCCAATAATCTCCTTTCTTCTAAATAATTACTTTAAAACCATCCCCAAAATTCATTCTCTAGTCAGTTGCTAAGTAACTTCTCTACGATGCATACAGTAACCTCTCTCTCGCAAACTTTGAATTAGGATGCCCGTTACACAATTTCAGCAAGCGGTCTCCCCTCTCTCTTAACTGAGGTTAATCCTAATACGTTTACGTGTGATGTTTCCTCTTAACTGAGGCCTTGTAATATTACTTGATCGCTGTTTCCTCATGCGATTTACCCTCTGAATTGAGGTTATGTATTCTTACGCAATTCCTGTTTTTCTTACTGTAAGGCTTATCCTCTTAAGTGAGGCGTGTGGTAGATATTAATTAAATTGTTGTAAAACGTACTAACTCTCTCCCTTTTCCGTTCCTTCCTACTCTTGACTCGGCTGAACGCTACATTTGGTGGCAGCGGTGGGATCATCAGTATCTACACTGCATGACACTACGGAGCCCGCCTAAAACCCGAAGAACAACCTCAGCCGCCCAAGCCACTGAAGCCACAGGTGCAACTGGTGCGCCTCCACCACCAATTGAAGCAAGCTCTTCAGCCGCCGCTGAACCCTCAGGCAAAGGATTGCAGAGAAGACTGCTAACGCCGGAAGAACTTCAGGATCAAATCAGGAACCAAGCCTACCAGATTCACCAGAATCGTACCAACCTCAACAGCCTCAACCACAACGTTTCTGGACTCCTGAAGGATATTGCTAGTCTCCGAACTGAGCTAGATCAGAATATCAGTCAAGTGGCAACAAGACCTCCTTACTGTCCGAACGGGCGTCGACAGGATTGATCCGCAGTTTATCGCTAACCTCCAACAACAAAATCCAGTACAACAAGTCCAGAATCTCCAAGCCGCTGTAAATCAACTAGCTAATCACGCCATGCCTGGAGGTCAGACAGATCGATTGGATCTTCCAAAAATGCTGTTCCGTTATTCTACGGCAGTCCTTCTGAGAAGATCAAGGATTGGTTCTCGATCTTCGAAGTAGTGGCAGAAGCACAGCAATATGATGATGCTACGAAAGCTAGACCGGTTCCCGTCTACTTTCGGGAACAAGCCCAGAAGAAGTTGGCCCAGTTGGATCCCGCGATTAAAGCTGATTACCCACAACTAAAGGATGCTCTCATCAATGCTTTTGAAAGAAAAGAAGCGCAGATTCTGGCCAGCCTTAGCTTGGTCTCCAGACAGCAGCGTCCTAATGAGTGCATCGCAGATTTTGCCTAGCAACTTCAGAAATTGGCCAATGACGGCTATCCAAACATGGCTCCTGATGCAATAGATACATTGCTGTTCCGCAGTTTTCTGCATAATCTGCACCCATATTATCTGCGAGCCTTGTTCCCGTTGAATCCTACAGGATTTCAAGAAGCCGTGCAGAAAGCACAACAACTAGAAGCATTGGAGAATCTACACCCCCAATCCGCGGCTACACCTCTGATGGCACCTTCGCGGCCAGTCTCGATTGGGTCTCTTGCCGCAGCTGTGCCCTTTGCGGCGGCACCAGCCGATCACACTACCAGTACTAACCACTACTGCGTCTTCCCTTCAAAAGTCCCTTGAACAGCTGCAAGAGCAAGTCAGAAATCTTGCTCGTGATGTCCGCAGCAATCGGAACGGTCCGCAGCGAAACGGTGGCAGAGATTCCCACAGAGAAGAACAGCACAGAAGATTCACGACAGATTCCCGCCCTATTTGTCAATATTGTGGCCGACCACGCCACTATGCTGCAGCACGCCGACAAAGACAAACGCAGACGCAGCAGTTGCAAAACCCCCGTAATGGGAGTACTGGGTTTCAACCAGCCGGAATATATCTGTCTTCCAATGGTCCAGTGAACCGTCCAGGACTTCTGAGGCCGCCACAGCCATCACAGAATATGGGCGCTCGTCGACAAATCAACGCAATCAACGTTAGAATGCCGTGGGAATCCGAAACCGAAGACAGATCGTCGCAATGGGCTAAAAGGGAACGAGGTTTGATGGCCAACCTAGCACAAGAACGCGAGATGAATCAGATTCTGTCAGAACAAAATCAGCGGTTGGTAGCGCAACTGACAGATCATACTCTAGACTCCCTGAACTGTGCGACGACAGCACCTGCAAAATTTTGTGACGACTGGGTCATGAAGCCAGTCCCTTCGCCGACCTCACCTAAACGATGTTTGGCGAGTCTCAGTGGTTTTCTTCTGTTGCTCAGCCTGCTGTTCGGTGCAGTGAAAGGCGACAATGCATTGATCGCCCCAGAACATCCGATGCTTTGCCTATCGGATGAAGGTAAAACGTTTTGGAAACTGCCTGAACCTCTTCAGTGTGAAGTCTCCTTCACGAATCCCGAATCTCAGCCATTGTCAACGGATGTGCTTATCTATAAACGAAACTATGTCCAGTACAAATTTCGTGTCTACAAGTGCACTAAAGTGAAGCAATCCAAAAAGGTCATGACGTATTTCTTCTGTGATCATCATTTGGAAGAGGACAAGAAAGAAAACATGCAGGTCGATGCTGACGAGTGTTACAGTATGAAAGAATGGAGGAAATGCTCTGAAGGTCCACTGCTCAAAATGGGTGATCTCTATGAGACTGGACATAACCTTGATTGGTGGTGGTATCCAGGTAATCTACTGCTGTAAATGGAGACATTTTGAGGTCACGAATTGTTACCTCAATGAAGCCTATGTTTATAAACGACATTATCCCGACACTATGGAAAGCACTGCCGGCGACGTGAGCCTTTGTGATTACAGCTCAGGCAGCTGTCAGTTGAGGGAAGGTACCCACTTGCTTTGTGATGTCAGTAAAGAAGAGAGCTGTGAATTTCTGCCCTGGAAACCATTGGCTGGTCACCAGTGGGATGAAAATTGGTTATCAGAAGATGGAAACATGGCCATACCTGAACGGGAGGTCAAATTTCACTGACCCTTGTGGAAGCAAATTTGGGTACCCCTTGTGAGAGCGATTTTTCTTAGGGGTACTTTTGAAAGCGATTTTTAAGCTATTTTAGCATATTTTTAGCAAAAAACAGCAATTTTTAAGCTAAAACACGCTTTTTGGACATTTTTTAGCTAAAAATAGTCATTTTAAGTAAAAAATTCAGGCGAAGCCGGAAAATTTTTGGAAGTTTTAGTCGTAAAACCTATTTTTTGGGCAATTTTCTTACCCCTTGTGGCCAATTTTCTTACCCCTTGTGGGAGCAATTTCGCGACCCCTTGTGGGCGACTTCGCCGAGGGGGGGGGAAATTTCCCCCCCCTTTCCCCCCCTTGTCCACCTGTGAACATGGCACTCATCTTCCGGAATGGATGGGCTACCTCAGACTGTGAAGGCAAGGATTTGCTAGTCAGTGACCAATGAATTCCATTCCGTATCCTGGGCCAACGGCTCTACTGGCTGCGTAGACGTAAAACGACGCGCCATAAGCGACAAAGCACAGATGCTCCCATAAACGCTACTGTAGCCCGAGCAGAAGCCACCCTACAGAAGTATTCATCTACACTCGACAAACCTATCTTGCGAAACTGGGCGGAAAAGAACGGTATCGTCACCACTGACATTTTGGCCTCATCCTTACCAGCGATAACCCTCAAAGAAAGTCAGAACATCCGCTTTGCATTCTCACATGACCTTGGTGCTGTTTGTAAACTGGCAGCCAACACCATGGAAATTCTCAAAGCCGACTTGCTAGCTAACCCAACGCTAGCAGTACGTGCTGTTCTGCAGCGCTCTGATGTCTATGCCAGAGCAGGAGGTATGGCCGTAGAAGTCTGGCCCTGCCAAGTGATCAAACCAGGACATTACTGGATGGCACCCATGAATGGCACCTGTACAAAGGAGATTCCTATCAAATTCCGCTATCATGGCGAGGAGCATATTGGCTACATGGACGTAGTCACTAATATGGTCCAAACTCATGGCCTCCCTGCTCAATGCTGTCATAGTCAGGAAGTCCCATTCAGACTTCAGAATAAAACACTGCTGTATAGGCCCGATGGCACCTATGTGGAACTTCATGATATCCCGGAATTACGGATCTTCGACTGGAATTATACTTCCTCATGGACTTTGAAACCTACTATTTTTCACCAGATTGTCATGTACAACTGGTCTGATTTGCAGAAGCAAATCACACTCAATGAGCTGTTTGGAGAATTGGACTATCAGAGGAAGATCCTAGACTCACTTGGGATGAAAACCGCCTACAATGAATCCGTTGAATCCGGAGCCAAAAACTTCATATCACAGATCATGGGAGAAGGCTACTTCGGATTCTTGTACGGATTGTCATACAACTGGTTCCAGATATGGACCTTCCTTTGCTGCTTCTATGTCACCCTTGGCTTTCTCCTTGCTCATTGTTTCCCTAATGGCACCAATTTCATTGCCAATCTGCATGTCTCTCGTCTGTTGACGGTTTGTCAAAGTGGCTTCAATGGTCTAGCTCAAACAGCAACACGCGCGCGTGCCGTCCGCCGATCTGTTGCCGGAACAATTCAAGGAATGTATGATCCAGAATCAGGACACTTGAGTACGGATGACCCTAGTAAAATTCCCCTCATCAGTGATCTACTACCGGAACCACCTGTTGTCCCGCACAGATATCGACGAGCAGCTTCACCAACAAGCATACCACTATCAGAAATACAACCCTTTCCTTCACAAAGGAGAGAATCGACAACGTTTCGCCCTTTGCAGTCATATGAAATGACCAGCGTGGAGACTCCATTAGTTCCACTACGCCCAGATCATGGATCTCATGTAGGATCTATTAGGACTGATTCTCCGCCACTTGCGGCTCTAACTCATATCGCTTTGCAAATTGAGAAATTTCCTACTCGAGTACTCCTTGATACCGGAAGCGAGTTGACCATAATCCATCAGGACATTTTGGAAAAACTGCCACGGCATGTACAAGATACCCTAATTGTCAAAGCCATCACAGCTACTTCCGTAATTGGACAACCTGTCCCAATAACTGGAACAGTGAAAGCGATGATCCATGTTGGCAATGATAGTTTTGAGCACGAGATTTTTGTCACCTCATAGAGTACTCACCCGGTGATCCTTGGACTGGATTTGCTGCGTCGGTTCAAACTCATTGAACTGGATTTCAGCAAACGAAGTGTGCAACTCGGAAGACAGAAGTTGAAACTATTCCGGGAAAGGAAAACACCGGAATTGGTAGTCGCGGACCACGTCCAGGTGCCTGCCAGGTGTGAAATGTTGGTATCGTGCACATACCTACGAAATGGAATTTCACGGTGCTGGATTGTTTGAACCTGGAAAACTGGAAACTTGAAAACATGGAAAAACTGCATCTTTTGCAGCATGAGCCTTTTTACCATCGGTAGCACATGGTTCAATTATATCAATTAGAGTCATGAACCCTACATCAAATCCAGTCCTTCTCCGTGCCGATACTGTTCTGGGCACGGTGGAAGAAAGTCATGAGGTTGACCGGAACCCATTTTACCACGTCTGTGAGGTCAATATCTCAGACCAGAAGGTTAAGGCAGACAATGAGTGGATCTTGGATCAACTTAAGTTGGAGAATCCTAACATCACACCTGAACAAAAAGAGAGACTTCTACACCTACTGGTAAAATACAGTGACTGTTTTGTCGGTCCAGATGGTGAGCTAGGGCGTACGGACCTTGTTGAACACACCATTGACACTGGTGATGCACCTCCTATTAAACAGCAACCTTACCGTGTGCCCGTTGCTCAAAGACAAGTAGTGAAGACTGAGATCGATAAGATGCTGAATAAAGGAATTATCAGACCTAGCTGTAGCCCTTGGGCTTCTCCTGTGGTACTGCTGACCAAAAAGGATGGCACTCTGCGATTTTGTGTCGACTACCGCAAGTTGAATGCCCTAACTAGAAAAAATGTCTTTCCACTTAAAAAAATTGATGAAATTCTGGATGCCCTTGGGGGAGCGCGGTACTTTACCACGCTTGACATGGCTAGTGGATTTTGGCAGATACAGATGGCAGACCAGGACGCTGATAAAACAGCATTTTCCACGCTCTATGGGCTCTACGAGTTCACCGCGATGCCCTTTGGACTCTGTAGTGCACCAGCCACCTTCCAACGGTTGGTCGATGTTGTCCTGTCCGAACTTCAATGGCAAATTTGTTTGGCATACATCAACGACATTGTCGTATTTTCCTCTGATATTGACAAATATCTGGAGGATTCGGAGTCAGTGTTTACCAGGTTGCAGGAAGCTAATTTGGTTCTGAAGCTAACCAAGTGCACATTTTGTCAGGATAAGGTGGTATATCTTGGTCATCAAGTTTCCAGCCAAGAACTAGAACCTAATCCCGAGACTGTGGAGAAAGTGAAAAACTTCCCGCGTCCAACTTCACTAGCTGAAGTGAGGTCCTTTATCGGCCTTAGTTCTTACTATCGCCGCTTTATTGCGGGATTTGCGTCGATAGCATATCATCTGAATCAACTTCTGAAGAAGAATACACCATTTCGATGGACGGATGAGTGTGAAATAGCCTTCACTACCTTGAGAGAAAAGCTGATTTCAAATCCAGCCCTCATCTTCCCTGACTTCACCAAGCCCTTTATAGTCACGGTTGATGCCAGCGGTGTGGGACTTGGAGCCGTGCTTGCGCAGGAGAAAGAAGGTATGGAACACCCTGTGGATTATGCCTCTAGGACTCTGAACGAAGCTGAACGGAATTACACTATCACTGAGCAAGAATGTCTGGCCGTAGTCTTTGCTGTCAAGGCATTTCGACACTACTTGTATGGCCATAAGTTTACGTTGGTGACCGATCATCAGGCACTGAGATGGTTACTGACCACCAAGACTCCGTTGCATTGCTCGTTGGGCACTTGCCCTCCAAGAGTATGATTTTGATGTAAAACATAAGCCGGGACGTAGCAACAAAGTGGCGGATGCATTGTCTCGTCTTAGCTTGGCCAAACACGGTAGCTTTAATTCTGAAGACGACCTGACACGGGCTATCAATGAGTCTGCGTGCCGCCTAGCCCGAGAGTATAACATCTCCACCGTTGCTTGTGAAGAATCACATGCCGAACTGCAGCAGATAAAGAGGGACCAATTGAATGATTCTGATTTCTCGGACATGATTCAGTATCTTCGTGACGGTACAATTCCAGAAGATGCTAAGAAGGCAGCCAATGTTATCCTTGCGTCTCCTCGGTATGCCCTCAAATCTGATGTGTTGGTCTATATCTATCCAAAATTTCAACCAAGAGGAGTCATCTGTGAACAAATTGCCGTCCCCCGTAATCATCGATTGCGGCTTATGGAGAGTTATCATGACGAACCTATGGGCGCGCATCAAGGATTCAATAAGACTTACTCGCGGATTCTTGAAAAATATTTCTGGCAAACTATGCACGCCGACATCAGGAAATATTGCGAATCTTGTCATGGATGTCAGGCCAGAAAAGATCCTGTGCGACCATCAAGGGCTCCTCTGGTGTCTATTCCAGTTGGAGGTCCCTTTGATTGTGTCGGAGTTGTCATCCTTGGGCCGTTTCCTATGTCCCAATCTGTAGTGAAGTATATCATAGTTTTTATGGATTACTTCACCAAATACCCTGAATGTGCCGCTATCCCGGACCAGACAACAGAAACAGTGGCTAAAATATTTGTGGCAGACATCCTTTGCCGCCATGGTGCTCCCAGGTGCCTACTGTCAGACAGAGGAACCAATTTCATGTCGGATTTGCTGAATGATGTTCTGGTCTTATCCGGTACCATGAAAGTTTCAACTACACCATACTATCCGCAAACAGATGGCATAATTGAACGATTCAATCGCACGCTACTGGGAATGCTGACGACCTATGTCAACACTAGCAACACTGATTGGGATGTGTATCTACCGCTTGTGTTGTTTGCTTATCGTAGCGTGAAACACGACAGTACTGGAGTCTCGCCATTTCAAATGGAGTATGGTCGTACGCCTCTCTATCCTGTTGATGGCAGCCTGGTATTGCCGGACATCTCGCACTCTGACGAACCCTCTTATGCTCGGCAATTGGCAACTCAGTTGCAAGCAGCTTGGAGTATTGCCTCTGATCAGATATTGTTGGCACAAGGCCGCCAGCGCCAATATTACAACCGCTCAGTGCGAACACTGGACTACAAAATTGGTGACAAAATGTCGATATATTTTCCTAAGCGGAAGAAATTGGCCTTGAAGTGGCAAGGGCCCTTTGAAATTGTCGATATTCGCTTTCCCGACGTTACAGTAGTGCCCTGTGATAGTCGGCGTAATGGCCAGGCACAAATTGTTCATTCTAACAGAATAAAACCGTATGGAACAAGTTTTACCCCAACTATCAGCGAAGAACAGCCGAGCACAAAGAAAGCCACGAAAATGTGCTACCGGAGCTGGATGGTTTGAGTCTTGCCGCAGGCGCGGATTCTGAACTATATAACTATCGTCTAGAAAACTCAAACTCACGTGGGTTCGGCATACCAGCCCCTGAACAGCGATATCCGAAACGGGAGAGGCGACCCCCCATCCGATACCAAACTATTTAACTCACACTTCACCCTCCAGCAAATGTTTTCTTTACCACGTAGCTACCTTCATGTGTAATTACTTTTTTCTTCTATTCCACATATCACTGTTGCATGCATCTCTATCTTCTCAAATCATATTCAACTATTGATATCAGATTCCCATAACTAGCGCCTACGGCAAATTACAATTATTTAGATGAAAACATTCGTATGGTTCACGAACACTTCGTTTTCAAGAAGTCATTAACATCCTACGATCCATCAACTATTTAATCAGCAAACACTCATCATAACTTTAAACTTCCATGCATAACCCCGGCGTACTGTCTCCTTTTTGAACCTGATTGCAATTGGAACACTCACTTTTTGTACTGCCTCAAACAGACTGTTTAACTTTAAATTCCTCGTTTAGTATCCATAATGCGTTTGACAGTGCGCTGCCGCAATCCTCAGTATGGCGCTCAATATGACATTGCTTTCAGTGGAGTTCAGGGTGCTACCGCTGTAGCGGAAACTTGTGACTATTGTGGCTTTTCTCTGAACTTTGGGTTTCAGAGGACACCCGTTCAGTACCCCGTCCGTCTTTGCTGTTTGTGGGAACTGCACCATGTTATGGACCACCAACTTATTAACCCGTGGGGTACAGTAGCCAACCGATTGGTCCCCCACCGGGTCTTGGAACTTCTCCCGCTCCAGCGGTATTTCGGATGTGTCGGCCCTCAGCATCTCCTATGACTATTACTGAGGTTCAGTCAAATCTGTCACCTCGATTTTCCATGATTACACTTCCCATGCGAGGAGCGTCAGTAAACCCGTTCCCCTTGCCGGCCCAAAATCAGACCATGCCGTCCTCACGGACCGCTACTCCGTTACAAGATGAACATTTGGCACCTTCGCAGCAAGGTGGCTCAGCGGTGGCGGTCTCTCCTACGAACAGCGCCTCCAGACCGTCTTCGCTTCCTCCGGCCTCAACAGTATCTATTTCGGTCGAGGTTCCTGAAAAGACACCGTTTACACGGCTGTCAGAAGCTCCCGCACCAGTGGCCCCAATGCCTGACCTTGATCGACCTCTAACTCCTACTGGGGCCTCTGCCATGGATCAAGAGGTTCTTCATATAGTCGAGGAGGATAACCTGTGGGCGGATGCGCTTATGCGCTTAGGGGTGACAGGCTGCCAGCTGGAGCCTCAGCCTCGCCGCCCATCGAGCCTGCCCCTAGGCGAACTACCGTGTGTCCGGACTGCCATTTGCGGTCTGAAGTTTGCCTATGTCTTCGTTGTCATAGATGTGGTAAAACATTGTCTGAGCACGAGACTGATCCTGCCCCATTTTGTGGTGTGTTCAGGGCCCGAGGGCCTAAATCCGAATGTGACTTTTGTTATGGGGACGATTCTACCCCTGTGCTCTCACCTGTAGTCTCACCTGTCTGCGTTGCTTTCGGAGCAATTGCAGTTGCGATCACCAAATGACCAAATGACCAAATCACGGGGGACTGGTCACAGGAGTGTGGACATTCTGTCAGACGTAGTATCCTCTTCTACGTCGTGACTAGGGGCGCTATGCCTAATTCTCAGCAGATCAGTTGCCCTATTGACTCTAATAACTGTCAAGACCTGCTCAAAACTCTGAGCGAGGAGCTACACGCTCGCCTCCAGACTCTGGGTTTCGCTTCCCCTTTGGCTTCCCAGGGTCCTGGTGATCCAATTTCTCGCTAGCCCAAGCGAGATCGGATCTACAACGCTTTGCGAATTTTCCACTCCCAAATTTCTACCACCGATCACAGTGTCTTTTACATTCAAATTTTGGGTGCCCCTTGGTTGGTTAACCTGGCTCTAAAGAATCAGCCCCGCTGCAGAACCTGTCTGACTTAGCCCTTTTGTTGGTGGGTCAGCAGGTCGCCGTCGTCTCAATACTGCCGCACAACGTGCCCTTACCTTCTGTGACCCCAATGTCACTAACATTAGGACTTGTCTGGATACCTTGTATGGGCTTGTGCGAGATGGACATTATACTCTCCTCGAAAATGCCGCGAAGAGAATCTTTCTTCGGTGGATAGCCCAGGCTCTGCGTACCCATACCTTTTCCAGAGTTTTCCGTGTGGAACTTTCCGCCATAACCACAGCCTATTTCCTGATAGACTCTAATGACGAAATCGCTGTACCCCTTTGGGTTACGAGACAATAGAACGTAACCTTTCCTATTGTAACTTCCTTTTTTGTTTTGCTCGGGGACCGCTTTCCTTTTTGGAGGGGTAAATGTAACAAAACAAAATTAATTACGCCACAAAACTTTCAAAAACAATTAACAGATTCTTTTCATAAAACTATTGGGGCATATCATAGTTTGTTCCCCTTTCTTACGTTTTTGCATCCTGTTCGACATGCCCCAATAATCTCCTTTCTTCTAAATAATTACTTTAACACCATCCCCAAAATTCATTCTCCAGTCAGTTGCTAAGTAACTTCTCTACGATGCATACAGTAACCTCTCTCTCGCAAACTTTGAATTAGGATGCCCGTTACACAATTTCAGCAAGCGGTCTCCCCTCTTAACTGAGGTTGATCCTAATACGTTTACGTGTGATGTTTCCTCTTAATTGAGGCCTTGTAATATTACTTGATCGCTGTTTCTTCATGAGATTTACCCTCTTAATTGAGGTTATCTATTCTTACGCAATTCCTGTTTTTCTTACTGTAAGGCTTATTCTCTTATGTGAGGCGTGTGGTAGATATTAATTAAATTGTTGTAAAACGTACTAACTCTCTCCCCTTTCCGTTCCTTCCTACTCTTGACTCGACTGAACGCTACATATGCTACAGAAACTTCGAACTCTAGCCCACTTGCAATTTGGGCTTCGGCCACTTGTAATTTGGGCTTCGGCCCCTTTGTAATTTGGGCTTAGGCCCCTTTGTAATTTGGGCTCCGGCACCCTTGTAATTTGGGCTTCGGCCCTTCCATATCCAAGCTACTTTAATCTATCATAAATCACGACTTGATCCACACCCATTATCTATATCCAACACTAGGCTCAAGCTCATTGTAATTTGAGGCTACGGCCCCTTGTAATTCGGACTGTAACTTCCTTTCATTCCAACATGCTCAAATAATATTACGATTCGAACCACACCACTACCCTGTTGTAAATTATAATTCTACATCCCCTCCAATAAATCATAACTACACTCCCACAACATCTTTACGTTCCCAAACATCGTTAATAATTCTTAAGCCGTACATTATCAGCGAGATGCCCATTGTTTTACACTTTCCCTAATACATTACTAATACATGACATGTATCTTATTCTAATCCCATTGCTACCCACCCTACAATCTCTGCTTAAAACAGTCACAAAACTTGTATTAAAACATTCCCTCTATGTTTTATGCAACTGCTCATAGATATATTCATTATTTTGGCTATGTTTATAATATTATGCTCTATTTTTACTTATTCATTTTCTAGGTACGCTCTTGTTTTCTCCTTCCCTCATTTTGATTTCTATGCGTATATTTCTATCTTGATTTTGCTACTTTCGATAATGGCTACAAATTCCAACTCAGGTAATTCTTCTAATTTTCCGTTTACTTTTATAAGTTTTCGTTTTGCTATGGAAGCTAAGTAACTAGTTTCTCTTGTCTGTTTCTACCGTCGGGCGTTTTATAAAGTGAAAAGAGATGAGATTGAAATTAGATGAGATTGAGATCAGTAGATTAAGGGAAATTACATTCATTCAAAAAGCTCGCGTCCACTTATTTTGAAACGGGATGTCCTTTGGACTATGAACGACTTTAAACAATCCTCGAAGACAGCTCGCCTGGATATTCTGATTCGTATTCCAAGCTATAATTACATTTGCTAAAAGTGCTTAATTGCCTGTGTCCAATTTTAAATTAGGTTTTAATAAAATTCGTTATTATATAATGACCTTTACGGATTTAGGTCTATAAGACAACTTACACATGTTATTTTCTTATTTAACAATTACAATTTGACACATAAATTGAAGAAACTAAGAATGCACAGGGTTGCACATCAAGAAATTAGCCTATCAGCCAATCGTAGTGTCGATTGGTACAGTTCACTTAATTACGTAAAATCGCGAAAAACAGGCCGTCTTGCTGGATTCTAATTTGAATTGAGAGGATTTGAAGGAGCGAAATCCTGGTATTTTAAATTTTAGTGGAAAACCTATATTGAATAGGACCACCCTCACAGAATGTTGTCCACTTTCGAACAGCCACTACCCTTACTTCCCGCTAGCCCTCCTGATTCCGGTGGAAGTCCAAGAGAAGCACGCCGCTCCGCAACAAGCTGATCTGTTAATCTGTCTACCATTCCCTTATAAAAATCTGAAATTTTCTCCAAACGCCGCGGGTGTCCCCGAGGGAGCTCACGAATTTCCGGGTCCCGCACGACAGCAGCTGCCGCCGCAAAAATTTCCTCCTCAGAAGGTAGCACAGTCTGACGTTAGGTAAGTAAGTTAGCTGGGTAAGCTTACCCGGGTAAGCTGTCGAACCCCCCGTTTCTTCCGACGGAGACGTAATAACGACACACACCTGTTCCAAACCCGCAGCCGAAGCTGAATTTTCTCCCTGAATTTCTGGAGTGGGCGTCGGGGGGAGGGGGGGTTGGGAGGAATTTTGGGGGGTTCGCCCCCCATCCTGCACCATCTGACCGGGAGAAAGAATTGGAGGGCCGAAAGCTTTATTCAACATCTGAGAATATGAAGGCCGTGGAATTTGCTGAGTATTAGAGGCCGAGGTTTGGGGCTGGGAAGAACCCCCCGCCTGGGTCCACTGGGGGGGTGGACCTCTGCTACTGACCGGGACTTGAGCCACACAACAGGGAATATTTTGATTTCGCCCAGAATTTTCCCCCCAAGTTTGCAAGGGAATCGTAGTGGGGATATAAGGAATCCCCCAGTTTCGGTAGGGCGCTCCCCCCCGAGTTCCAGGTGGAACCCCGTCCTGGAGGGGCGGATCAGTGTATTCCCCAAGTTCACGCGGGTCCCCCCGATCCATAACTGGGGCCTGCTCACAACACCTCTGTCGCAAAACTAAATCGTTATACTCGTCCGGGTAATCTAAATTTTGCAAAAATTCGAAAAAACTTTGAATATCTTGAAGTCTGTCTTCCAAAGCACGAAAAAATTTAGGGTCAAGACCGTCACACTCCTCCAACATCTACCACATGACACGGTCGCCACATGTGAAGTTTGACTATACTGATCTTAGTAAAAACGTTGCTGTCTGACTTTATTCCCTAGGGTAAGACTAAATTACAGGTAACAACAGTGGTGTGTGACGCTGGAGCAATGTTCGGCCTGACCAACTAGAAATCGATAGAAAGATTACAACGGTTTATTTTACTTTAAAACAAGAACTTGACGACAGGATTAGAGCAAAATATTAATTTTAAGGACGAGTATAAACTTTATAGAAACACAAAATACTGACAAAACGCCCGGCCGAAGCCGACT
The DNA here is from genome assembly GCA_030248195.1 of Trissonchulus latispiculum. Classification (NCBI taxonomy): domain Eukaryota; kingdom Metazoa; phylum Nematoda; class Enoplea; order Enoplida; family Ironidae; genus Trissonchulus; species Trissonchulus latispiculum. Next base: position 14,052 of record JASAND010009103.1, on the reverse strand, counting down.
ATGCGACAGAAGTAATCTAACCAAGACTCGCACCAATCTCCCCGATTCGGACCCAACCACTTGCTGTCAATCTTACACCCACACTGACTTCTGAGCAACCCAACATGGAGGAATACAACTATTAGCTATCGAACCTACGAATTTAGACAAGAATGATGCGAAACGATTGAGCGTTCAACAAATGAAATGTTATTTTCACTTAGGCTTAGAATCTCAAGTATAATTTATATCTTTCCTGTCGGTGCTAACTTCACTAGGGAATGAAGGACTGTGCTTTGGCCGGTATTTTGTCGGATTTGATCTTCTTACAGACGCTCAAACGCCAAAGATAAAAATACGTTTACGTGCAAGACTTCATATTCCACTGCATTATGCTAACCGTAAATGCAAACATTTATATACATTATACGTATGAACAGTAACCTGCAAAGTTCGTTATTTTTTGTTCATTAAAGTTGTTGCTCCTGGCCTGATCATTGTCAAAATGTTGTCAGGAATGCCTGAAACACAAGGAGTGAGTTACAACAAAAGTGGACAGTTTTTGTATTATATTGTTAAATCATGTTATTGATGTTTATATTATATAATTAAAACAAATTTATGTTAATAAGACACGACTTTTATGCTGACGTACTCGAAATAGTTAATCAAGATTAACTATCTTACCAAAACCACCAACCGATGTCTTGCCCAATGCTTTCCCTTAAATAAGGAAATTTAATAATAAAACCGGCTGACAATTGGCTTCTACATTCGCCTCGTATGCTGGAAAACCAAGCTATCCTTTTGCAGGCGTAATATACTCTAAGCAATTGCTTATTTGCAGCCCTACCGTTTCCCTTTCTTAAATCTATCTGAGGATACAATGACATCATGATTACAATATTTAAAATTGAAACGTGTTCACCCAAGGTCGGACAAACCTTATTTTGAAAATATTGTTAATCAAAATAATTTGCTTAGTCAGGTGGCCACATTTTTTATTTTTCCAATTGCCTTAAGTTAACTGATGAATATCGTTAAACATACTTATCTTTAGCATTAAAACGAGTGCAATAAGCACAATTCAAATATTACAGACCTCCGGGCCCACAAAGCTTGCACGTTCTTGGGCACATTACGCTGACGATGTACCGAATTCTCATGTTGATGCTTTCACAACAGTTAGTGCTTCCTACGACGAAGTTAAATAACAATATTAAGAGTACTGTATTAATAACTTATTAGTAGTATTAATAACTGTACAAACATAGTACTGACGTTGACAAGAGAATATAGCTCATGGTGCTATTCATTTAGTTGGAACAGCAGTCCCTAATATGCTGTTCTTGCTGTTAGCAGTCAACCAATCCGCGAAGAGCTAAACGTTTTTACGCGCTTCTCCGTGCATTTGGACCCCCTCGAGATCTCGCGGGGAGTCCGCTTATAAACGTAAATTTGACATAAAGTTGGCGATTAGCCAATAAGGTGCGTTTAAGTTCAAACTCAGATAAAGGTATGGTTAACAACGGTAAGTGATTCGGCCTTAATGTGCAGAGCATATTGCAAGCTTAAAACACTAGGAAGGACTGAGTGGTTGTTTTTCATTTAGTTGGAAAAAGTAGAACCGAAATGCCAAAATAACATGGCCAGATAAGGTGTTTTATACTTTCCTTGGAATTTAGTCAATATGTATTGAAGTGACGACTTGACCTCAAATGAAATTACCTATATAGTTTGATTGTCTAGTGGTACCTGAAGATTGGCCGTTGCAACTGCCTTCACCACAACATCCGTTATTGATGATGATTTTGTTGCCATTGTGTTCACTTGAAGCTTTGCTCTTGTGGTGATGATGACGACCGCTTCCTAAACAATACCACAGTCATAAGTAAATTGTATATTTTAGCTCCAAAACTTATTCTACCAGCATGCCTTACATAAATGTGAATACTGTAAAAAAATCTTTGGCAAACAGAAAAAATTTAAATTTAGAAAGCAATCGTTTGGTTTAGTCACTAACCCTTCGATTTGTTGCCTGATTTTCCTTTATGTTTTCCGGTAGACTTTTCCTCACTGTTTTCGCCCTCACTCCCACTTGTTTCTTCTGGAGAATGAGAATTTTTTTCTGATGATTCAGCATCTTCATTTTCTACTTTGCCGGCTTCTTTGCTTTCTTCAATATTTAAAGATTCTGCATCATCAGTTGGTTGCGTTGGCTTAGTGCTTTCTTTCACGGAATTACAACCATTTTGAGCACCTCCAGCAGGTTTACCAGTTACATCTTTAATCTCTTCTACGTATCCAATGATTTCCTCAACCTTACGTGGGCTAGTTTTATTAGTAACTTCAGCGCAATTTTGATTATACTTACCTAAAAATAAGCATCGTATAGTAAGAAATAAATAAATAAATACAGTATTTGTTTAATCAAGTATCTTAGCAAAATTCAGCCGAAAGCTTGAATTCTTATATATTTCAAAGCCGCTTACCATCAGGTTTTCCTTTTGTCTTTACTGCCCGCTTTTGATAATTCGATTTCACTTTACCTAAACAATCAGTAAGTGCTTTCTCAACTACTCAGAGCATTGATACTTCATTTATACTTGCAATCAAAATTATTAAAGCAGCTGACTACACCTAGGCAAAAGTTTCGACTTACAGTATCTGGTATGTGACGCGGACAGTTCGACACTTAATGCAGTGTAGAGGTAGACTGTATGAAGGTGGGACAGTAATGTTGATTGGAGAAGAGAGCTTAGCTTTATGCTACTTTCAATACTTTAGGCACAAAGTTTTTTCTGTATTCCTGTTTATCTGACCGCAATTTGTTTTTGTATTTTTCATTTTAATATTGTTGTTGAATGGTAATAGAGTGATAATTTAACGTTTGAAGACGAAATTTTCATTTTAAGAAAGACCGAAAGAAAGTTAGCATAAGTTCTTTTGTTTTTAATAATACCAAGAGTACATAATAGAAAATTCTATGCATTCTTGCACCTTCATACACCTTCATTTCTTATTCAGCGTTAAATACTTGTGGAAAGTCTTATATTAAAATGTCCAATAACCGGCCACACTCAGTTATACAAGCAACGACTACAAACTATACTCTGCTGCAGTGAGCAGTACCGTAAACAGATAATCAGCTATCAAAAATTGTGGATATATGAACAACGACATCCCTATAGGGGAAGTGGCCCAAATATGGGCAAATCCGATTTAACCACATAGAGATAGCATGAAAAAGTTGCCTAATATGGGCACCGTGGTTCCTAATATGGGCCAAGTGGCCCAAATATGGGCACACGCTTTATCATAGCGGCAAGCTCAAAGGAAATCAGATAAAACGTTAAAACGGACGATTTCAAGTGCAAAATTACCTGTTTAGATGTTGTTACTGTCTAGTAACTGATAATTAACAATTATACTTCCTGCTAACTAATAATCATTGACTATTAATAACTATGATTCATTTACTCTTAATAACTAATAACTATTAACTATTAATAACTGCTATTAACTATTAATTAGTCATTATATGAATAATTAATGACTATAATCAATTAATAAATGATAATTACTAATTATTCGAAGCTTTTTAAAAGCAATTTTATAATTAAAACGTGTTATGAGGTGTTCTTGTGTATCTTGTTCAAAAAGTCAGTTTTCTCACAAAATTTCTGTAAAATCCTCGTTAACTTAAATATTAATCACTATCGTGTACAAAAGTTTCAAGATAAAGGTTTACAATTTCTGTAATTACAAAATCGTTATTTGCATGTAAAAGGCCCATGTTTTACATGTAAAAAGCCTATTGCCCATATTTGGGCACCAGTACATTTTGGCCTGCCCATATTAGGGCTCAAAATGAGAAATGGCACCAAAAATAGTTGTCCTGCATAAAATTTTTTACAGAACAGACATAAAGCTTTGATTTTTGTGCGAGTACAATCTACGAAGAATTATCTATAAATTGATATTAATTTTTCCAGGATTCGCCGAACTGAAGCCGAGAATCCTTCACATGAAAAATTTGGTGTATAGAGGCAAAAGTTTGCTTTTCGGAAATTCAAAAATGACAGTAATTAGAAAATAAATACTAATTAATTATAGAAAGCAAAGCTTGTGTTGCAATTTGCCAGGTACATTGTTAATTTAGAATAGAAGAAATTGCTAAAATTTTGTTTCCGAATTTGAAAGGAAACATGCACTGTACCTATCCGAAGTTGGAGTTGCCCATATTCGGCCCTTGCCCATATTCGGGCCACTTCCCCTACTGGCTTAATTTTGCCCGAAGAGGTTACAAAAATTGTTGTGACTGCTGGAACTGAAAGAAGCATCAGTGGCTTAATTCATCTCAGTAGACTTCCTATGAATCTCTGGAGACGTTCGCTACAGCTCGTTTGGAACATATATTGCTTCGGATAGACGTTTCTACCCGAGCACAGGAACGTCTATTTCACATGGAAACGTTCCTCGTGCTGCACACTGAATTCTAACTTTGTGGAAGTAAGATTAGTATATGATTAAGGAATTATACCATTTCCATTGATTAGTAAATGTTAAACGTTTTGCACATAAACTACACTTGCCGCTAGTTTTACTGGCTGCGCGGGCACTTGTGAGCGAATCCAATTCTGACATCTCTGAAATGTCCTTATTTGATCCTGACAGTTCTTTCCCTCCACTAGCAAGTTTTTCTTCGATATCACTGATGCACATGTCTGCTAGAGCGTAGCACATCGGATGTATGTCCGCACACTCTACAATAAGAATTATGTCAATAATCAACGTTAAGTTATAAATATTAATCAGATATCTAATCAGCGTTTATGTCCAAATTGCAACGGCACGTTCCTCAAGAATTTTTGGATTTATCTGTTTTATGTCTTGAAGTGTGCAATTTTTGAAGCGCTGATTCTGAAGTTTTGGATCAGTTGTATTACCTGGCCCAATGCTTTTTGCTGTAGTTGTCTCAGCAGCAGGTGTAGGGACATGGGTGTTTGGTAACGATTCTGTGGTTTCTCTGCCGAATGATGTGGAGCTCGAATGTATTGAACCTGTAGGACCAGCAGGTTCTGGCGTCGTACTGGTGTCAACGTCAGCTTTGTCGGTTGAAACAGATTCTTCAGCATCAGGTCCAGTGTCAGTCACAGCAGGTGTAACAGTCGTGTGTTGACTTATTTCCACCGCAATTGTCGAATTTCTGTAATGAGAATTTTCGGAAGTAGATCCAGTCGCCAGTTTTGTATTCTTCTCTGTGTTTTTATTTGCAGTCGATGTTATTCCTGAAAGTGAGGTTCCCCCGTCATCCTGCCACGGTGTCGTGGTTGTAACTTTGGACAGTCCAGTTGTAGAGTTGTTCTGGTGCATGACCGTCGGATGAGATTCATGAATTGGCAGTTCTTCGGTTGTCCAATTTGCAGACTTAGTTGACTTGGAAAATGCCGATTCTTGAGAAGTTGCCTTTGGAAAACTTGTAGGCCCAGAATGGGTTTCATTCAGGTGGGAATCCGTAGTAAATCCGTTGGACATTGCACCTTCGGTCCCATCAGCAGTGCTACTCTTCATACTACCATCAGCAGTAGGGGTGATACTTCGCTCAGTTGATGTGAGCAATTTTGTGTTGATCATAGAAGTTACTTCTTTTTGCGGATTGGTTGTATGTTGTAACGGCTTTATTGTAGTTCCTTCATAACTTCCTGCTCCGGAAATGTTGGTTTCCTGTGTACTGAAATCTGTTAATCCTTCAGATTTGGTAGTGCTATTCAATTGCATTCCGTCCTCTGTTGGTTGTTTACTGTTCCCTGCCAATAAATCTGACGCAGAAGTTGTAGTTTTATACCCATACAGTTGAGAGCTATTATAATCTGCATTGGTAGTTTGAGCAGCATTAGGCTGAATGGTTGCGTCAGGAGAGTTCTCTAATTGATCAGCAGAAATGGAAGTGGTTGGAAGTGCTAAAGTGGAAGACGTTTTGTCAACAATTGGTTCAGCCGATGAATCGCTCGCTACTGTCAGTTCCCAATCTGTACTGCCTGCCCACGCTATTGTAGCTGGAATTGCCGTTGTTTCTAAAAACAGTAATTAACTTTACAAATTCATAACTGACCTTCTCATAAATCAAATAAAATACAAACTAAATATACACAAATGATTCAGCTAGCTACAGTTGGCCATTTCAGGTACTTGTAGCTCCACTTCTATAGCCAAGTCGAGTAACTATAGTCGCACTGGACCATAGTCGTTGACCATTAGAATGATTATTTATAATTTTATTACTTACCTTGGTGTAAATCTCCTTCTCCAACACCACTGCCGCCAACCACTGCTTCTCCCCACTCCGAACCTCCTTCCTCGCCGTACTTATTCTTCCAGTAAATATATTCAGATTCTAGACATTAAAGAAACTAAGAAGCAATATCGTATTTATCTCAATATAATTGAGGGTTGAATCGATATTGTAGTGGTCGCAAAAAGCTAACTTAACAGAAGAATTCCTATAAAACACAAGTGCGTTTGTTTGTCGTGTGTGAATTCGTTGGAACCTCATAAAATTAAAACAGCTGATTAACCCTTTTATGCCCGCGGCGGCGATTTGGCACAAGTGGTGATTTTTGGATTCTGTTCCAAAAAGCAGACACGGTGTAGCTCTGATCACGTGCTCTTTTTTCCTCGATACTCCCACTACAATTCGGTTTAGTGGTTCAAAAATGTCTAAAGAAATGAAGTCCGGGCAGGCATTTGGCAGAATTCGACAAATTTTGTACTATACTATATTTCTATATTTATTTTAAATGAGTCCAGCTTTAGCTGCAATTCGTCAGCCGAGAGAGCAGTTCCACCAGGTGATAGCGGAGATTATGCAGATTAAATTAACGTATACTGATTCCGTCTCAGAATCAACTCATGCACCTAGAAATCAATTAGTTATAAGTTCTTGGAATGAAAGTTTAGCAAAAATTCCTTGTTCGCCCGACTTTGACGGCTTCTAACCGTTCTGGGTGCATCGGATGCTTCAATTTGTATTATAAAATGAAGAGCAATCAAATCGCTATCGATCGGTGGTAGTCTCATCTCTGTAGTGCTCTCAGTAAAACGTGGCAATCGAAAACGCAAAACTTTTCAGAGGCTTTCCTCGAGAAGCATTGGAAAGAAGAGGGTTAAGGACAATGTTAGTTTATTTATACACAATCGATACAGAATCTAAATGCACATTTTACGAATGTTAGCCGGACTTTAGTGCCATCTTTATTGCTTTAAGGTTTAAGGTTTGGACAAAAATAATTTTGTCAAAAACGGCTATTATTTTGTTCTAAACATCGATTTCTCAAAAACTACCTAACGGATTTAAACAATTTATGGCAGGATGTAAATTCGTAGTATATTGCGGAGGGACGTTTTTCATTGCCTCGGCTAAACGTTTCCAGTCTCGATAAAAGTCATGAACAGCAACTTAACAGTGTTCTACGATTTTACTATACTATAATAAATTTCACAATTAAAAGTTAAAGCCTATCAATAATGCATTGAACGTTTAACTCTTTCATATTAAATAAAATTGTGCTAAGTTACACAGTTTAATTTTAGCTTTAAGTTTTTTAGCCTTTTTAGTAATTAATTCAGTTTTAAATTAAAGAAACTATTTTCTGAACATTTTTAATAGGCCCAGTTACAGTCAAACGCTGATGTAATTCATGTAACTTAATCCCTTAAAACTTGATTACTTAAATGTTATTTATTTATGATATTGGCGTTTCTACTTCAGTTCAATGCTGTAATTACTTTTCAAGTATTAGAGCATTGTTCGAATTCTAAAACTGCAGTTTTCTTATTTCAATATTTTGTGCTTCTGTACTAAGTTTGTAGTTAAAGAATCTGATGGGCCCCCCAAACTATTGACCTTTACGTCTGACCTTTCCACTTCTGTTTAATACAGACCAACGTCTCACACTCTTAGAAATGTTCCAGTAGAAACTACAGGAATCACTTTTGTAAATGATAAATACACAAGCTTTCGTAGAAAATACAGGTTAAGTCTTGTAATTTCTACAGGACATCGTTGGTAGGTTTTACCGGATCTTCTTTGGTAGACTGGATTACAAGTTCGACCAGTATTCAATACAAATTAACCCTGTAGTTTTCACTGGTTTACAGGTTTACTCTTTACTCTACACGAAAGTACTCGATATGCTGATAACGCAAACTGAGTATATAAGGGCGACAGTGATCATAATTTTTGAAAACTGAAATTTTTGATTTTTTTCAAATTTTCAGTCTTTCAACACCCCGTGGGTGATTTTTTGTAACGGCCGCTCCCTGCCGAAAATATTTTGGGAGCGGCCGCCCCCCACGCCACTACCCCCCACCCCCCCTTTTGAAATAACAGGTCGCTCCAGTAAAATTTACAGGTTTTGTCTTGTAAAAACTACAGGTTTGGTCTTTGATTTAGGATTGTCAAAAAAGTAGAACAAAACTACAGGTTTCTTTAGTATTTTCTACAGGAAATTCCTGTTATTTTTACTATTCGAGAGGCCGGTAAACATACAAAATTTACTTTTGTAGAAAATACAGGAAGCTCCGCTAGTGACTGACCGCATAGGAGCACTTTTGTAGAAAACTACAAGAATTCCTGTAGTTTCTACAGGAGTCTTTTGAAGAGTGCAGCAGGAGAGCAATTAAAGGATTAATTTTTTCTTCCAATTTAGGGGGCCCCACCAGATTCCTACAAGCCTTAATATGATGTAATAGACCTCTTTCCAACTCCAAAAATTGTGAAAATTATAGCGTTCCAAAAACCACTGCATAAAAGGATGCCACCACCTTAAACCAGCCTCTGTCAGCGTTTTGTATGCAAATTTAAAGTACAACCTAGAAACTTACGTGTTAAAAGTCTTAGTCTTAGTTCTCCATTGTAGTATTCACAAATTGTGGGGTTTCCCGAAGCCAAGTTGCCAACTCGGTTTATGCCAATTTCTTCACCATCTTCCGTAATACACGCTAAAAGTTAACAACTTAGATGCTGTCGATGCGTATTTTGTAACTTGAAAAGATCGACCATAAGTTTCGTTATTAATTTGGCTTATTACTTCAATGGCAAAATTGATATTGATCGTTGACATGGGCATCGTCATTATTCACACATTTGCCGTTTTATGTGAATACTGTTAAATCTTCGTTTTAAACAATCCAACTTAGTTGGATTAGTTGGACTAGTTGGTGGACTGGTTGGACTAGTCACACATTTATGGTTGGGACACTAAAGTAAATTTAGCAGCAACAACAGTAGATTATTATCCGTCACTTAACCACATATAAATCAACAGTGGCAAGTAAGCAACACCGACTTCTAATACTCAGTCTTTTGACCGTTACAAACCCATTGTATTGGCAAGAGCTGTGAATGTCTCACTAATCGTACAAAACCTTTTGCTCATTTCCTTACAGTGTTGATATGCAGCAAGAGATCCCCATTTACTGATTCCACAGACAAACTTAATGTTATGCATGACGAAGGTTTCTCCAATATTGTATTGGTGACCCATAAAGTCACACTGTGCATCTAAGTGATAAAAGCCAACACAAAATTCAATGTCATGTAAAAATTATAATTTAAATATTAAGATTTTTAAGTTTTCCCAAAGATTCCAGTTTAGCGTTAAGTGGGAAGCATGTTTAAGTGCAACTTTCTTATTCCAAATCCTTATTCCGAATCAAACACTTAAGCAACGTCAATCTTGGTACTAATCCCAATTAAAGTACTTGGTAGCTGTCTGAGTAAACTTTTTCCATCCAGAATTTGGCAATGAAACCAGACACCATCGACTTTCTTTGCATCATTAATATTCAAAATTACATCGTTTTTTACGCATCCTGAAATCAAGATGCAACTGTACTACATGGAATTGCAAGACAAAAATGTGTGAGACAGAATCCGTTGAGTAGGACTTTGCTGGTTAAACAGGAGACCTCAAACGAAGAACACGTTTTGCAATTTTCTCAGATACTCGACTCGAGCATTCTTTTAACTCAATAGGTTCGCTTTGCATCCTATTTCTACTTCTTGATACAACCAGACTTAAGGGAATCCACCATGAAAATCAGGTCACCCAGTTTTCAAAATGTTTCATGAAAAAATGCGGATTTCGGCATTACAAAATCCCCAAATTTCACCATTACTAAACCCATTCGGCCTTTTGGTACAGAATCATTTCGCTGTTATCAAACTTCAAAAATTAATTTAAAATTTTTGAACGCATAAAGTTAAATTCAGTTCCTTCCAGATCACCCTTCGAAGTAATTTTTATAACATATCACAAACAGACGTTGGACTGCTCTATTATGTCAGTTTAGAGATTTTTTGACGCACGATTTTTTATTTCGAGCCTTATTTGTTGACAGTTGCTAAAATACACGACTGACACGAGTCACGACTGTCGGAAGTCCTTCGCCAGCTTCGTCTGTCTCGACTCAACTGATGAATACCTTCGGCAGCGTTGTGATGGTTTAACGTAGAGATAGTAGTTTAAACGTAAAGTTGCTGCCTGCTTTGAATTTGCTGTTACCTTACCTACGATATTTACGACAACGCCTTCCCCAGAAAAGGAACATCGATATCTGGTTTCTCCTTCCGTCCATTCCTCGTTTACTTCGTACTTACTGGCACAAGTGGTTTCTAAATAGAAAAGAGAAGAGACAATAGCGATTATTTTAGTTGTTACTTTTAAAACGTATAAAGAGAGCATAAAATACATGTGTATTATGGACACTTGATAGTATTACACTCCTGGTCAGAGGTTGCTTTTGAAAAGCTCAAGCGAATAAATTTCTTAAATATAAAAAATAAAAAATAAAAAATCCAATCATGAAACTCGTAGTACCTTCTATTTTTACCAAGGAGGCATATTCTAAGCTTGTGGAATTTCGTCTACAGGTCCACCATTCGTCATTAAAGGTCACATATGCGTTTATGCGCACGACCTTATTGTTATGAAGACATCCTGTAAAACACATACATTTGACAAGAAATAGCTCCGAGAACTTAGACTGCTGATCTGATCAGAACTTAAATATGTCATTGAATTGTTTACAGAAAACAAAAATTTGCAAAGTATTACCTATGGCAATGACAACCATGCTTCCATTTCTATGTCTGCGACATTGCATCTGCAGCTGACCAAGAGAAAACGACTCTCCAACTTCATATTCTTTGGAATCCACTAAGCATGTTGAAGCTGAAGAATTTTTGTTATTCAGATTAATTTGTTAGTTTTAGGTCCCATTTACTCTGATATGGTGACGTCACACCACCCACGCCAGTTGCATTGTTGCATACAGTCGCATACGTCCTATTTACAAAATTGCTTGCTCTTTTAAAATTACTTCAACCAAGAGTATACACATAATGATTTAGGGCCTTTTCGCGCAGCTAGTTAAACGAGTTAAAAGAGTCAAAATCAATTCAATCCTTTTCGCGCACATGATGAAAAGAGTTAAACAGTTCACTTTAACTCGCCTGCTGGGTTAAGCAAGTTAAAATATTTTAACGCTACTCCTTTAACTCGCGCGCTATAAGGCCCTAAGAGTGTGACAAGTGCCACATTGCTAGTTATTACGCCTGTGAAATGACCTGCACGATAACGGCCTACAGCTACACCTCCTACAAATTGGATCCAAGTGACCCCTCCCACAAATCAGTACCTAGTCGAAACGGAGGTAATGCTCTGCTCACTCGCTTGTATGTTTACGTGTTGTACATAGCTCCTCGTGACAGCTGGAACATTTTGAGCTTCAACACGTAAGCATACAAGAGAGTGAGCGTAGCTCCCGTTTCGACTAAGGTGCTGATTTGTGGGAGGGGTCACTAGGGTTCAATTTGTGGGGTAGGCCGTTGTCGTGCAGATTATGTCACAAGAGTCAATGTGTCAATGTGTTAATGAGTTTTGAAATCAAACTTACACACCCAATCGTGCAAATCTAACAATCACGCCGCTCTTGTCGTACGCGCACTTGTATTCGTAGTCACCATCGCGAACAATTTCATTTGGCTGAAATCTGTTTCCGGAGGGCGTTACACAGGCTAAAATTGACTATAACATCTCAAGTGCCTGCAATTTATCAATAGTCAACGGAAATCCAATTTAGACTCTACCGACTAATTAATTGTGATAAAATTCGTAGAATTTAAAGTAATATATAAGTCACAGCTTCGATAGCTGTTCAAAAAGACAGGCAATGAGACGTAGACAAAACTTGAATATTTGTAAAACTGACCAGCTTTCAGGGCGCCTGTTCAGTTTGTGAAAATATTCTTTACATTAGTATTTGAAGCCAGCCGGAAAATTAGTTCACCGGATCCCGCTGGCTGGCTGTTCAGCGGCTCTCGCCCTTCAAACACCCCGTAATGTCTTTTACTGCTCTTAATAGTCGCTTACCAATGGCTTTATATGAATAACTATTCGTTAAGCTGGCGAAGGAACAACGATAAATAAGTCCGGAATCTGACCACTCTTGGCCATCCGTCTTGTCTCCTTCCTTCGACTGGCAGGCTAAAAAGTGTTAGATACTGTGATCGATGTTCAAAGAGATAAGCGGAGGTGGGGAACAAAATTTTGGACCCTTGAAAAATCGCCACGAAAATAGGATCCGCTGTGTAAACTATATCCAGTTTGACGGCATGTCGTAATCCGGTGCGATTAAAGCATTAATTAAAGATTAATTACAGCTTTCTTACTACCAAGAAACACAAATATAATTATGTGCTTGTATAGTGTGCAGCTTTTTTTCTTCTGTACGTGGTAGGTGGTACAAATTGGTAACCGATAGGCTATGATCACCTATACCTGCTTACCGCTGTATAGGTGATAAATTGGTAAACGGTATCACCTATGCCTGCATACATAATCATGTATATAGCTGCACCCCGTTCGCAAACTGATCAACTGGCTTTTTATTTCTGGAACTGATAATTTAGTAAATAATATGCACGGTATCACTGTCTGATGAACTGAACTTAGAGACCGATACATATTCGGCAACTAACAGTGTTCTTTTTTGAACTTCGCTCATGGCGTGAAAACGATGCACAGCAGGTTAGCTAGCAGTAAATGGTCAGTTGCAGGAAAAGTTTGGCAGTGGCTGGATATGACTGGCGAATTGTAACAAGGCTAAGCTTAAGGCTTGCCATTCTTATGTATTTCATATGGTTGCTGACTTATTGAAAAAAGAGATCAAATCCAGCAATATCGTATAACGAAATTCTTTCGGAAAATACTACATAAAGTCGATACCAATACCAATTGGCCTGTATCCTTTCACAATTCCTTCCCGATAGCACTCGTATTTGATACCATCTGTGTACCAAGTTCTCCCAACAATGCAGGTTCTGGCAAGAATTTGATCTAGGAATAAACAGAAACCCTTAAGCTTGGAGTGGATAGGAATGAATAAGACAAGAACAATATTACCATTTTCACTTTTCTAGTAGGAAGTGGTTAGTGAATTTCAACTCTGCTGCAATTTAATGTTAACTTCTCCTGTAGAGACTAAGTAGGTACGTACGTTATCAGATTAGAACCTGATCTGTTGCCGTTACTACTGAGCCAATGCTGTTTAGACAACAGGGTATAAAAGCATGGTTATTTTAGCACTTTACAAACAATACATTTTTAGCGGCTAATGGGGTTACCTACCAGAATGTCTATTCATTGGCTCAGCCGGCACTATACCGTTGTGCCGTTTATTGGGTACCTTTCTTACCAACTTAGACAGTCTCATACGTCGCATTTTCCAATGCACCTGTGTGCATACACAGACGCAGTTTATACATCACGTGATTGAATGTCTTTGTTTTCATTGGATAAATACTCTCCAATGGAAAGTGTGGGCCAAACAAGACGTGGGCCAACAAAGACTTCGCCTTTACATAGGATGGCTGTCTAGTTTTAAAGTTTTTCGTTTCTGATCACTCCGGCTGCCTTATAGCTACAATAATCTTTCTCTTAATCTGAAGGATTGGCAAAGGATACAAAAACTGCAAAACTGCGAATACATAGTTGCGCTGCACTCTAC
>JASAND010009102.1:0-12828 GCA_030248195.1 Trissonchulus latispiculum | reverse complement strand
TTCTGGGGGGCTCCGCCCCCCAGACCCCCCCCTTGCGTTTTACCTTGGACCCCCCCCCCCTTTTCAAAATCCTGGGTGCGGGCCTGCCTCCAGGTACCAACTGGGCAGTCAGAAGTGGCTACAAACTTGTCCTAGGGGGTTTTCTAGTGCGCAGAATTCAAATCTGGCATTAGTTTTTAGGTAACTGTAGTCTACTACTGACTTCTGGAATCACGTTTACCGTCGGACGGTTCAGGCCAGGCTGGTTACCAGGTTGGACTTCCAGAAGTGTCAGGCAACCTCAAAAACAACGGCTATAAGGGTTTTCGAGGTCGCTGAGCTCGAATTTGGCGTTAGTTTTGCTCTAGCTGCTGTTCTGACTTCAGTAACAAAATATGAAAGTGATTTTTTATTTGTTAAAATTTTAACAAAAAAAATCACCCACCCCAAGACGGCTCAGAGGTCCGACCGGAAACTTCTATATATGTATCGATAGCGCACAGTCAGGACATGTCATATGGACAGTATGGGTTGTCTAGGGTTTTGCCTTAGTAAATAGCAGCCGAAATTCGAACTTCGGTCATGAACGTTTTTGAGGCCACTTTTGGGTACCCTCACTTAAAGGTCTGCCCTGAACGCATGGAGAGGGCCTAGGGGCTCAAACTCACAGGCTGTAATGTCGAGATGTGTGGCTATCACCATGCAAAAAATTGGGTCTCTGCGACTTTCCTGTGAGTCAGGGTGGGTGGGGTGATTTTTTTGTTAAAATTTCGGGTGATTTTTTTTGTTAACCTTGCTATAGTTCTGGACCCGTCGTTAACTGGAACAAAACCTTTCGATTCCATCCAGTCCTCGAATTTCTCTCCGACAGAATCGGAGGCAGACGCAGAGGTGTCCCAGAGAGGGCTATGACCGTTTAGGTCTCCTAGGATGAGGGATCCTCGACCGGAGGGCAGGGCGGATGGGTCGAACTGCTAGGTTCTGTTGTCCTGCTGGCAGGAGACGACAGGTGGCACATAAATGTTCGTAACAGTCAGTTCTCGGGCCTCAAACAATTTGACGGACAGCAGTTCAGTGGTGGTATCCCCGGTGGGGGTGGCAGGCAGGAGGTGGTGCTGGATACCCTGTTTGATGAGAGTAGCAACCCCTCCGCCAATTTTGCCCCCACGGGCATTGCGGTTACTTCTAACCAGACGGTCGGCCCGGTATACGGTGTAGCCCTTGATTTCAAAGTTCATGCCAGGTTGGAGGTGGGTCTCCTGAAGGACGGCAACGTCCACGTTGCGGTCATGGAGCATTTTGGCCAATTCAGCTCTTTTGCTTGAGCTGAGGCCGTTGGAATTCCACTGCAGAAATCGGAGGGCTCTGGGGCTGTTGTGGGTTTGCTGTCGCGGTTTGACCCGGGCGGGCCTGCCGGGTCGGTTTGCCGGCGGGCAAGCTTGGGGTTGGCTGGGGGGATTGGGTGACTGGACCTGGGTTGCTGAGCTGGTGGAGGGACAGTTTGAGCAAGTCCACCCGCAGGAATATTCCCTCAGTAGGTCCTTGACTGACAAACGGAGACAAACACGGTGGAACCAGATGCCACAGCCGTGGCATGCCATGGAGTAGTCCTTTCTGGTAACGTTCAGACCACAGGCACCACACGGATATGTGGGGCCCGGGTTTTCTTCAACATCGCCCGCCAGTATTAGAAGCCGGCGCCAGAAGGCGGGGTGGCCTGGGCCGGCTTCAAAAAACCCGCCTGGACGGGGACATGGGACACCGTTTGAGGTCTTGCCTTCTTGGAGAAGGGAAGGAGAAAAGGGTTGCCGTTTCGCATCCAAGGGGAGGGAAAAGCCTCGTCCCAGGAAGGTCCACCTTTCCACTGCTTTGAGGCGACAACATCGGAGAGGATGTTTATGTTTCATCCTCAATGTCGGGTAGCTGAGCTAGTTAATTGTTTATGAGCAGTAGCGCAGGTACAAAAATTTTCAGGGGGGGGCGGTTTTGACCGAGGACTTTTGAAGGGGCGGTGGTAAAATTTTCTGTTTTTGCGTAACGATTACATGCACACTGTATATATATATATACTGCAAGTTGTCCTATTAATTCAAAACTCTTCTGTGGTTCATGTTTCGACTTGTTACAACAGAAAGCGTTACCCTAAGTCCCAAATGGGGGTCTGGGGGGCTGACCCCCAGAAGTGGAAAAATTTTTTAAATTTCGCAATTAAACGCTTTTGAAACATTTATATATATATAGTTCTTTATAAATGATTTATCAATTGACTAACAACATTTTGCACTTTTATTTGCTATTTTCTACGTTTAGTGTCTTGCCCGAAAACTGAAACCATTAGGATGTTCCCATTACGTAAGAACTGCGTATTCTGATGATATCAACCAATTATGCCAAGGCTGATGATGTTGGGAATAACGCAGATGACAGCAAAACTGCGAAGCAACTTATATATACAAACATTTGTTAGCATGCTTAATGAAAAATACGTCAAAATATGGCAAAATTCGCGCCGGAGGCGCGAAAATTTTTTAATGGTATAGAAAAGAAAATGCATCAATGTTGAGCTAATTTGAAGCATTAATGTATAATTTGTGTATATTTCTAATAAAGTTAAACGCTCGCGCTCCGCGCGGGCATAAAATTTTTCTTTTGCCCAATTTTTCAGGGGGGGGGGGGGGCGAAGCCATTATTTCGGGGAGGGCGGGCCCCCCCGTATTTACGCTAGTGTTTATGAGTACGTATATACGTACCGCCAAGAATCTCAATGGTTGTCCGGAGTTGGGCCTCAGCGATCAATTTTAAGTATATATTGTGGATGGATGCTGCGCGTGGCTATCACCATCCACCGTACGGCTTGTTAAGTGTCTAGGTGGCTGAAGTCTCTAATACTGAGTCTATGCCTCAAAAACTGTATACAACACCTTAACCAACAGGGTTAGGAGTCTCGGTTTCGCTCAGGCATCGGGACATAGCAAGTTTCGATTTCGCTGAAAGTTTGGTTAGCCCATCTCAGAGCTGGGAAAGCTTTGTTGTCTCTGGGAATCATCGAACCCACCGATCGTAAGATAAGAGGTTCAGCACCCTAGACCTCTCAATTGATCTAATTGGATTGATTTATTTGATATATATATATGTATATATATATACGTGGTTTAATGTTTTAGGCAAAACATCGGGGTTGTTGCTTTTTGCTGGAGTGGGATCTTATTTTGGATATCGACTGCTTGGCTCCGCGTTCAGTTGTTGTAAAAGTGCTATTGGAAAATGCAACAGATGGAAATGGAATAATAGTAGTCCTGCTCGGTACATAAATAAATCCGTAAGTTAAAATTCGTTAGTAAGTTAAAAGTGTGGAGGGGCGGTATTTATGGACGGTGGGTGGACAGGCTGATTCTGAAAGGAAATAAATATATATATATACGTTAGTTTAGTTTGCATAATATGTCCTCTCCTATCTCCCGGTGGAACTGATAGATATGACTGATAGAGTGGAAAAAGCGACACAATCTATGTTTTGGTTGAATTTCCGAAGAAAGGAAGAATGTGTTTAGTCAGGATATTTCTGCTATAAAGAAATCTACTTAATGGAATACATCATGTGTTTGTCCTACGTATATAACGTATAAATATTTCATTGTCACCTAATTTTGTATAAGAACTCCTAACTTGATGCGACTGTAGCCAGGGATTGGGAGAAATTGTTGGTTCTTTGATGCAGAAGTGATTTCATTTTCTACAATATAATTACGTACATTATTTTCCGGCGGGCCTTCATCACAGCCTTATTCGATTTCTTCCCAGTTTGTTCAAATTATTTGCCGTTGTTGACAACCAAGCATCAAGCTTTGAAGCAGCCGCTAGTGCTTCTTCAGGCAAAACCTGTTATATTTTAAGGGTAGCTTTGTACGTTTTTTTACATTTTTGTAGAACTGGCAGAGCAAAAAAGCAATACTAGCCACACAGGTTGCAGAATCATCCCTCAGTCAACATCAGCCTTTTTCAGATTGACATTGACAATTAAGATTAAAAAACGTGTTGAAACCGTGTCACTTCACGCTTTTTAAAATTTCATTGTTGCATAATTCGACTTGTCAAACTTGATTTTCAAGTATCACAATTTAGTTGACATTTGGAGGTTCCTGTTTTTGCTTCTTTATTCTTGCAAATTCCTGTGCTGCTCCATCCATATTATGCTACAGATGTGCACATTGCGCATACTTGCATACGTGTATATGTAGAAGAGAAGTATAAAACTCCTTATGAGGCAGATTTCAAATTGCACGTTTGTACGTTTGGCCCCCAGCAATGTCTAGGTTTGCTCGTAACGAGTTAATTATGATGCGGATAATTTTATCAAATTTGGGTTCTGTATTGAAATGTCATGATTTGTTATACTTTGTCGGTGTCAAAATTACAGCAAATTGTTGGCTCGTGGACGAAAACAGACTTCCCTGAAGCTATGCCTTAAGTTACTGCAAATAAATATATATATACTCTTGCGTATTATAGTGTATAATTTAGTTCTAGAAAAGAAAATTGGGCCGCTAAATGGGCCGCAGTTTTCCAGCTGATTATACACATGTCTGATTGTACAGTCACAAATTGTTATATAATTCTGTTCACATCGCTCGTCTCGTAGAAAGATCTGTGTGTGGCTTATATAGCTGTAGCTAGTTCGAAAACAGTATACGTATATAACTTTCGTACGTACATTGTCCACTTCTAGCCTAAAGCAAGAGCCTAATACAGCCTAGGGGTATGTTATAGCTAAATATATTGTACGAAATCTGAGTAGCACTCAGCCGTAACGCTGCTCTGTAGAGTCGGCTTTCTTTCATGAAATGAGACGTCAAAATTATTCCGGAATGTTCGTATGACACAAAATATTTCCGAAAGTTCGTCGGCAGACCAGAATGCGGAAGCATAACGTATGTATATTCTTAGTTGCTTGCTTATTTTTGCTGCGGAGAACCCTAATTGGTGGCCTTCCCTCCCATTCGAAGAATCCCCTTAAATTTCGACTTCCCCATACCCGTCCCTAAAATTACTGCATTGTACCATTGCTCCTAAATTTTCAAAATGTTTTAACGAAATTATGTTTTTGGCATTATTTGCGCATAGCAACATAAAATTTCGTAAAAAAAATCCAAAAATATGCCTCCTCCTTGTTTTGGCTCTCCTCATAGGTAGCGGAACCCTATGAAGCCCCCTCCTTAAAAATCGCCTAAACATAAACCACCAAACTTAACCTGGTTTCGCTTTTTGCACGCTTCGTGTTAGGTCTTTCTATTTGACGTCCTGGCTGTGATTGTCCTGCTTTAAGCGGGTCGTTCCTCTTCCGTTTTGAAAAATATCAGATTCGCAAGCTGATGGTAGACGCAACATAAGACATCAGGGGCTGATGTTATCAACGCTGAAACCCGGGTTAATTCGCTAACCTATTTCAACGTGTTGAAGATAGCAAAATAAACCCGAGTTAACGATTTGACCCGGATTTCGGCGTTGAAAACATCGATCTGCCCCTGAGTACTACCAAAGATCAAAAACGACTACTAATACTCAACTCTAGCACCTGTCCAATTTATGTCTGGGTTTACTTTACTGGGGGGGGCAGGCTATTTCTACTGTATTTTTGGCATTTTCAGACTATTTTATCCCCCAATTTTTTCGCCTAAGATTAATCCAGTGTTCTAGCAGTGTCGTGTTGTGTTTCTGGATTGTCTGAAATGACGAATTTTAACGAATCTGCATCAGTAAATTTAAATTGATTTTACATTTTTAATAAAATCTCTTAAATTTTGCTGACACTTTTTCAGACTTTCTTGACATTCTAGCACTGGTTCATTTTTTAGAAATTTGTCCGCTTACTTCATGGACAAAATCATCTTTCTTTTCCTGGAGTTTTCTGCGATGCTCTTTCCTTATGTACTAGGTAGGTTTGTGTGTATATATATATATATAAAAAATTGTTCTGTTTGTGTGTTTTCAGCATCGAGATCGGCATTGTCCTCTGGGTCACTCCTGCTGCAAAAGTCGCCATCGTCGTTGCCAGAAACTGCGTCAGCCGCTTACTGTAGATCCTTGCTGTCATGTTCTGGATCAGGACTCTTCTATCCTGTTCAATTTCGATCAAAATTCTTCCGGTTCCTGTTCTACTTCCTCCTCTTCGTCTTCTGCATCCTCTGGTGATCATATAGATGAGATTGATAGCCTGGAAACGGAATCTACTAGGGTTTGTGTAAGTGATAGATACAAAAATAATGTTTTAGTGAAAATGGTGATGAGGGGTGCACAGTTGGGCTTTTTTTAGTGGGGGGGAGGGGTGGGGGGCGCCCCCCCACTTTTGGGGTTCCCCCCCACTCGACCCCTTCCCCCCCCCCCACTCGGCCCCACCCCCACTTTTTTGGGCTTCCCCCCCCCACTCACCATAAGGTGCCCAGAAAATGCCAAATTTTAAGGATTTTTGGTCAAAATTTTCAAAAATTTTCCGGCTTCGCCGGAATTTTTTCTCAAAAATCGTCTATTTTGGTACTCAAACTCGATTTTTGAGCACGTTTTAGCATAGTTGTAGCAGTATATGTAGAAAACAGTCTATTTTTACAGCATTTTTAGCGATTTTAGACCACTTTGGATTCCCCCCCCCCCACTTTTGGGTTCCCCCTCACTCTCCCCACCCCCACTTTTTTTCGCCTAGAAAAAGCCCAGCACAGTGGCTAACAACAGAGGCACTTGTTTTGGAGCGTGGGGACTTGAGGCGGATTCCTGCCTCCCTGGCCTTTTCCTAGGCGAAAAAAGTTTGAGAGAGACCTGAAGTGGTATAAAATTGCGAAATATTCAGTCATAGCATGTTTTCTACACAATGTGCTGCTATAACTAAGCTTGAAAGTGTTCAAAGATTTATTTCAAACAAACAAACAAATGCTTTTACTTGACAAAAATGCAAGTTTATTAGCAAAAATTTGTATGAATAACAACAGCAAATGCAAAATACGAACAGATATAAACAAAATACATACTCATAACGTATTCAGTTTAAACATGTCAGTAATAGGTAACTATATACGTAATAATAATACTAATAATGTCAAGTAGGACTGAGAAAGGCCAATAAGGCCACTTAAACCTCAGCCCGGTAGATAAGAAAACATCAAATATAGTCTTTTAGACGGCGCGAAAAACACTGAACTGTGGGTGCCAGAACAACTTCGACTGGTAATGAATTCCAAATCTCTGGTATATACTCGAAAAGAGAAGAAATTTCTAACTGCCTGTAAATTGGATCTAGTGTATACGTGGCAATTTAAGTTTCAAAGGATGTCCTCTGAGACCGGCATCTCCAGCATATTCAAACATTTCAAATGGATCGCAATCAACATTCTGATGAACGATTTTATACAGCAATATTAAATCGGCAATAACTCTACGTTGTTCTAAAAACTTCCACCCCAAGGTTGACAACCTTTCTGTGTAAGATTTGTTAGCTAAAGTCGGAATCCTTTTAGTATACGTTAGCAATACTTTCTCGATAACATATTTATCCCCTTGAAAATAGGGTGACCAAACTGGTGAAGCGTACTCTAAGATGGGTAATACGTAAGTGCTGAATAATTTCATCAAGAAATCCGGTGTTCTTGTTTTAAAAGAGTGATAGATATGACATGCAACCTGGTTAGCCTTCTTGCAATCATCTTACAATGACCAGACGGTTTTAAATCAGAAGACAAAGCAACACCTAGGTCCTTGACATTTGGGCATTCGACGTCCTATTTGGAGTAGAAAGTAGTGTTGGCGTCCCGCCTCAACCCCCAAAAGAATAGTAAGTCCAGTTTTTCAATATCAATTAATCCAAAATTTATACCCATGACACGAGCGTACACTCATTTGTCCCGCCTCAACCCCCAAAAGAATAGTAAGTCCAGTTTTTCAATATCAATTAATCCAAAATTTATACCCATGACACGAGCGTACACTCATTTGTATGAATAATTAGCAAGTTTCGCGCCTGTTTGTTGTGTATATATTCTCTATACGTAAACGTTTGTTGTACTGGTTTTGTTTTGCACCGTTTTTGTGAAAAAATGTTAAAAAGCGGCAGTTTCTTTTATGCTGTTTGGGCCACTTTATCAGCCACTTTTGACAGTGCTTTGGCTGGCTGGTACTTCATCAGCAGCCGCCTGTTGAGTACTTGTGTAAACGTTGGCGGTAAACTTTTGCCCCTTTGAAATTTTAAAAGTTTTATTGATTAGGCATAAAATGGCCTAGCTTACACACAGCATTTGGCTGCATACGCATATACACGCACTTGAATAATGAATTTGTCTTAAAATTGTCTGTCATTCAAAAATATTGACTCTACTTGAGTATTCTGAAACAACTTCTTCGCCAACTGCACAGAGGACATTGGAAGTTGGAATTCATCTTGGTGGTTTTAGCTAATGCTGCGCACATCTGTTTGCGCGACGTGCAAATTATGCATACGTTTACGTATAAATCAGTGTTCCTGTTTGCTAAGTGCAAAAAACATGGATAAGCATGTCACCCAAATGGATATATTTTCGGTTTTTTCGACATTAAATGACAGCATTAAATTTTAGTTGGCGCTAAAAACTTTGTGCACTAAGCAACTGATAAGCAAAACTTTTATTTCTGTCTTAATCACCTGTCGGGTGAAAGGTTCGCTTGATATCTTTCTGAATTGAGGCTTGAAAGGTCTTGTTCGTTTCGGTTCTTTAAGCTTTGTGGCACTAACTTCCTTCTTGATGAAAGCTTTAAAGAAAGAGAAATGTTAGGAGGAAAAATTTTAATGACTCTCGTTTGAAGTTTTCCATTGAGCAAGAGAAAAGTTTTTCTGGGTCGTGGTCGTAGCAGTTATAGCTAGGTACTTAGGTATTTATAGAATTCAGCTGTTCCGTCAATAAAATTAAATTTATGGTTGGTGCCCCTGAATTGAGGGTTTAGTTTCCAGCTAGTACAGGTGACACTTCTGGGAAGTATTGCTAGCAGGGAAGCATGAAGTAAAGGAAAGGAAATGATGCAGTCAAATAATTTCAGGCAGGGATTGACCGGCAGAAGAGGACGTTCCCAATATTTCAGCTGAGTAAAATTGTATCCAAAATTTTAAAATTTTAAAAATTAAATGTATACAAATTAAAAAATCAAGGTTGTCATATAAATTATGTTTAGGCGTCTGGGTTTATTTTACTGGGGGGGCGGGGGGGCGCCCCCCCACTTTTTGGGTTCCCTCCTTACTCGAGCACCTCCCCCCCACTCGTTCCCCCCCCCACGTTTTTGGGCTTCCCCCCCACTCACTATAGGGTGCCCAGAAAATGTCAAATTTTTAGGATTTTTGGTCAAAAATCGTCTTTTTTGGTGCTAAAACTCAATTTTTGAGCACTTTTAAGCTTAGTTATAGCAGCATTATGTATAAAACAGGCTTTTTATACGGTATTTTTGGCATTTTTAGCCCATTTTATTCCCCCCCACTTTTCGACCTCCCCCTCCCACTAGTGGGGGGGCTCCCCCCCCCCCCCCCCCCACTTTTTTTCGCCTAAAGTAATCCCAGGGCGTCAAAATGACCGGAACAGGTACATAATTGCTAAAATTTTGATAAAAATAAAACCTATATATATATATGCCAAAAACAGTGAGTTTATATTTGCACGTTAATTTTGCTGTTTTAGTATAAGTCTAGTCCAGCACATCGAGCGGGTCAGAAACTTGCATGCCAAAAAGTGCCACTGAAGTCCTGTCTATTTCCTCCTGATGTTCCGGATGAAGTAGGCTGTGACGATCAGGGAGACTCCCATGATACCAGAAGGAATGATGTGACGTCGGCGTCGCCGCAGCAGAACGCTGCTGGTCCTTCTAGGAGTAGACTGTGGCATCTGGAGCCGGGTGCGGCTGTCTATCGGATCTCAGATGATTCGCTTGATTCCACCGCCTCACTGAGTTTTGCTCACGACTCTCCGCCGCCAATCCGACGAAGACCGACGGCCACCTTTCCCAGGGAGGAAGGCTTTCGTCGGTCTAGATCACCGCTAGACCACCGCTTATTGGGTAGTCCCTCGGGTCAGGCGGCTGATGCCCAGCTGAGAGGGCGACATCGATTGCGACCACCTAGCGATGACTGTCCGTCTCGTTCCGAAGCAGACGAGGAGGGAGATACGGCTACCAGCCGAACCAGTAACAGTATGGCCTGGGAGCCCCTATTTCCCTCTCCAGAGGAGCAGCGTCCTTCCCTGGGAGAGTCGTTGCCAGATGATGATCCTCAGGCCATCTGGGCTCGCCTCAGCAGGGCAACTGTTGAGGACTGGCTGCCTTCTCAACAGCTGGTCATCGACACCTCAACTCCGCTACCACCTCCGCGCTATGTGAGCATCGTGGGTGGGGCAGGTGGAGGAATTGCTGATCGATCTTCCTCTTCCTCGTCTACTGTCTCCTCACTCAGTCGTCTGTGGGCCAAAACGGCAGCTGAAACCACGGGACTCTGGGAGCTGACGGAAAGATCGCCTCCGCCATTGGAAGAGCTAGACGAGGACAGTGTGGCTGAGCTGAGCCGACTGGGCTGCTTCCCGGCTGGGGATCCGAACGATTTTGAACGAATCAGGCGTTGTGCCAGTGTCAATGGATCTGTCCTGTCAGAGCCTTCCGAGATTTCCTGCCGCCTGGATACGTCCGGACACACCTGGGAGACCCTGGAGACCATTGAACAGCTGCAGGGAGATGTGACCAGTATTCTGAGGGACGCTGAGGCGCTTACATCGGATGTGATGGCCGTTCAGGGTCGGCGCTGCTTCACTCGCAACCCCATGGACTACTACTGTTCGGTCCCGGTTTTGGGTAACAATTCGTCCGGGTCTGATATCCAAGGCAGTGATCAAAGCGAGCGCTCCTCTGCCGCCGCTGCCGAGTGGCGTCGTCGCATCCGAAAACATCTGATGATGGCCTATCGTCAGTCCAATCTGACGCCCTTCCTGCTCCGACCTGTCAGCGCCATTGACGACAGACGTTCCTGGCTCCGCGGGCCTTCGGATGCCGTAGCCAATATTCCCAGGCCGCTGGCGGCTGCCTGGGACTCTCCGGACCGGAACAAACGTCTGGGCCTCAGATCTGATCTGATTTCGCGTCGGTTTAGATCCGCTTCACCCCGGCTTTGTTTCAGTGACTCTGAAGATACCACCGAAGAATGTCACCGGCGCAGGAGACAGGCAGTGCCGGCTGGAGTCAGTTCTAGATCTCAGGGTGTTTCAGCTGTTTCCGAGGCTGCTGGCGATAATTCCTCTGACCGGTCGGGTTCAACGTCGCCCTATTACCCTCTTCCGGAACATATTCAATCTCAACCTCATTCGGAGCCTGCCACTCCACTGTTGCCCAATCTACCCGGTGAGGGTGGGCTGGGTCGACATCAATCGATGCAGCCGTCGTCACTTTGGGATGACCCACCCACCACGATGGTTGATTCCTATCATACCTTGATATCTCTGGACGCTCCGCCTTCTAGAACAAGCTCTACTGCCTACCTGACCAGTCCGAGTGGCGCTCCACTGCAGCTTCCATCCTATGCAGCTGCATCGGGTCCCAGACCACCTGGTCTGGTGCTGCTATCGCCTCAGCACCATCTGCTGACAGATTCCTTTATTTCTACGGACTTTGGCGGTACCACTCCGTCGGATGGAGGTCCCTGGCCTCCCACAACGACGGCTGTCGCCAGCGGTGGTGGATCCCATCAACATCATCCTCTGCGATCCACCCTGCCCATTCTGGCTGAGGTGGATCTGAGGAGCCAGTCGGTGGATCAGTTCAGCTGTGGATCCTTTGTCTGGGATGAGTTGGATTTTGCTGGATCACCATTGCGTCCGCAGCAACAGCAACAACAGCAAGCTTCTTGCACTCGATCAGCGGACTTTGGTCGGCCTTTTCAGCATCCACAGCCCCTGTCGTCCACCTCGACCTCAGAGCGACGTCTTTTGGACCCGTGGGCTGATGCAATTGAGTGTTCCAGGATTCCGCTGAGTGTCCTGCGATGTGTGCTCATGTCGGAAGGGAAACAGCGCAGTGCTAAGGTACGTAAGCTATGTAAATTTTTTAATGTTTTTCTTAAGGTGCTACTGGTATCCTTTTGTGCAGTGCTTTTGTGGTGATTTTTCGAAACGCTATAACTTTCGCAATTTTGGGAGTTGGAAAGAGCTTTATACATTGTTTTAAAGCTTATAATCTGTACATTCATATGAGCTGACGAAACTAGCAAAATTAGCAAAAAATAGCAAAACATTTCTGACATGCTGGCATGCTGAATATAGACCAAAAATTTTTGAACATCGATTTCTCGAAACTGTAAAATCGGCCAAAATTTCTTCTTGTGCCATGATATGAAGGACATGTGGGCGAGGGACATTTTTTGGATTTGGATCGATGTTCAAAACAAAATAATCGCGGTTTTGTCAAAATGGTTTTTTGGCGAATTCTCTAGCTTAAAGCAAGGAACTCCAGCGAATAGGTATTGATAAAATGTGCAATTGGACGATGTATCGATTGAATATAAATAAACCAAAATTGTCTGCAAGATTTGGCAGTATTTTTGAAAAAACTGATTTCTTGGAAAATGGCCATTTTTTGACCCCAAAAATCGTTTCATTTCCAAGAAAGTTTCATCCACTTTCCTAACGAATTGGAGCCTGTAAGGTCAATTTACACAAAGCGATACCAGTACCTTAACGTAATATTGACAGCTTTTTGACATGAAAATTTTGATTTTGGGCTTTCTTAAAACGATGTACCCACGTTCTCGTCTAATAATGTGTGAATCTGAATAGCTTGTGAAATCACTTTGAAATCTCGAACTATGTCAAA
>JASAND010009101.1:0-10073 GCA_030248195.1 Trissonchulus latispiculum | reverse complement strand
TCATACTTCGTTCAGTTACGTATTGCTATGAGCAGTGCGTGTGATGCACCCAAATGATGCACAAGGTGGTCAAAGTACACCAAATAGAGTAATTGGTACTTATTTGTAAGCGTGATACACGTATTATAACGGTCCAACACACGGATTTCGCGCCGAAGGCGCGAAAATTTTTTGAAAAATGGGCGTTTTACACATGGCAGGAAAAAATTCCTGGGGGCAACACAATTTCGGGGGGGAATTCCCCGTTCCCCCCGGCTACGCGCCTGGCTGTTATTATTAGTCCTGTTCTGTTTAGGTGTCTCCTCATCATCATCATCATCATCATCATTAGGGCCAGGCGGAGCGGATCCATACAGCTGAGCAGTTAGTCTAACCGCCCAGTACCCTTCAGGAAACCCATAACACCCGAAGGGGCCTCCCAAAGGACAGCCAAGCCAAGGGAACAGTCAAAATGTCTCCTCCGCGCAGCCTCCTTAGCTGGGCAGGAGAGGATAAGGTGGTCTAAGGTTTCGGTCTCCTGGGAGCAGTCTGAGGCAGGGTCGGAGGGGTATGCAGTGGGGTTGATTTCATTCCGATATTGGGCTAAAAGTAGGCTTTTTCCGGTTCGCAGCTGGGACAGGATGATTCTGTCACGTCTTGACAGACCGGCTTCGTTGGACGGTGGGACAGGGCCTCTGTCACCAAAGATAGACCTTGTTCGGTCATGGGAAATGCCACAGTGCCATTTTTGGGTAAAGTGCCGCCTGAGCACGGCTGACGCTGTAGGATAGTCAATTGCAACCTCGTCTTGAACCATCTTCCCTCCATTTCTCGCTAGTCTGTCGGCCATTTCATTTCCGGAAATTCCACAGTGACTGGGAATCCAGATGAGGCTAGCCGTTATGTTTCTCCTGTTAAGACTATCTAGATGATTCCAGATGGCAGTTTCCAGATACGTACATGGCAGAGCAGGTCCTCCAGACAGTTTCTGCACCGCCGATAGTGAATCCGTACAGATCCTAACTTTATAGACCTCGGAAAGAAATAGTTTTCGTCTGCAGCTTCCCCAAAAACGTCTGTGTAGGAGTCATTGAAATTGCTCAGACCACATTGGAAAGTAGTCGTTTTGGTAATGAGCTTACTGACTGGGTTTTTACTGTACCAAGTTTATGCCTTGGGCATAATTTTTTGTAAAGGATAAAAAAATTGCTACGAAGACAATTTTCCCTCGAAACCCTAGTTTTCCGGGTACTTGATTCTGGAATCAAGGCGAACCCTATGTTCTGCGGGCCGTCTTATCGACGTTAAAGGGGGTAATTTCTATAGGCATATGAAATAATTTGGTATTAGATTGAATGAAAGGGTTCTTAACAGTCATTAACAGCGCAACATTATAGAGATTCTTAGGAATGGATCTCAATACACGTTTACTTTTCATAACTTTTTCTTCGGATTCTTCATATAGGTATATTTAAGTAATCATACTGAGCGTGTAAGTTGATGCTTCTAACTGTTAAGGTCCGTGCCATCTTTGAGGAGATGGGATATTTTCTGTCATTACCGCATGATTTGGAATATGACATATTTTGTCATTTACGTTCAGCTTGATTATATACTGCACAGAAGAGTTCGCTGACCCCAGGAGTTATCGACAATGGTAGCTGAGAAGGATTCAAAAACAGTGGTAAATGGTTCTTCTGCGGAGAAGACTGCTCCCGCTTCTGAGAAGAAGGATAAGAATTGGCCACCTACAAAGGTATAACGGAAGAAGTATTGAATATCTGGTCGCTGGAAGCTTTCAGTTGACATCGATGGTTGGGAGTTTTTGGAGAACTGAGATTTAGTATTTTTAAAGTAGAATTTTTCAATGTTAAAATCAGGGTTAGCCCAAGACGAGATCTATCGACAAAGTGCTCTTCATGAAGTCTTGGATTTATATATATCTAAATTCTGCCTGTTTAATGGTAGTTTTTAAATGAATATTTTGCGTCTTGTCTTTAATAGGTAAAAAGGTAAAGGTAAAGGTGACCCCTGGAGAATATCTCCATCCCTGCTTCAGGGACAAGGGGTGCCGGTGCTCATCCCCGGATACACAGCCGTAGAGCCAGGAGTGTCACCTCAAATGATGACTACATCCGTGGAAGGGGGGCCGGCCCTTCAAGGCTTTAAGCCCTACACAGACTCCTGTTACCTTCCCACAATAGTGGTACCCATTTACCGACCAATTAAGGATGGATAGCTGGGTTGGCTAGAGCTCACGGCGAACCGATATGTGCTTAGTCCCTTGCTCAAGGGGATTTGTGAAAGCTTTGTGGCAGCGGGGATTCGAACTTCGGACTATCGGATCCGAAGTCGAACGCCTTAACCACTCGGCCGGCACGGCACAATATGTCTTTAATATGTTATGTTTATCGTACATGACCTAATAAAATGTAAAATCACTTGTTGTTCAGGTGATAATGCGCCGTTTGCCTCCTTCAATGACACAGGAGGAATTCTTTAATCAGGTTTCTCCTCTACCGCCTTACAACTATATTAGATTTGCGCCACCTGACTATAGGTAGGTTTGATCATTTGATCATGTTCTTCGTTCTGGCCCATTCTGCGCACGCTTATGTCTATCAGATCATAGGATGATTCCCTTCGTGCTTTTCCCAGACAAAAATTTCTGGGGGTGGGAAAAGATTTCTGAATTTTTTGAAATTTCTTCTCGAAAAATGCCTAAAGGCAGCTATTTTTACTGCTGAGTTAAAAGGCCTATCAATCCTGACTATTTAGCTAAGATATTTTCAAAATTTACCCTCAATCAAATGCACTTTTTTCTGGGCGCTTTTGGATTTTGGGGAGGAAGGCCCGGAATCATGGTGGTGCCCAAGACTGGGTTTGAAAGTTTGAGTCTAAGTTTGAAGCCCAAGCCCAAGTTTGAAAAGTTTGTTTTTTCAGCAATTTTCGAAATATTGTTAAACAACTTATTATTGGTTCAAGTTGCAAACATTTTCTTTAGACTGCTACGACTTGAGCACTCTAACGGGGTATATAAATTAGAGTTGTTGGTCGGCCGGTTTTCTGAACGAGGCAGGCCAATACGAGATTTTATCTGTCACATAACCAGGAGTAATAGTATGCATCATTTAATGCTAAAAAGTTTGTAAAATCACGAAAATATGAGATAACTGGTACCGGCGGGCCGGTCGGTTTACGTCACCCGGCCGTCCGGAACATGCCGGCCGAGCCAAAAAACCTGCGGGCAAGAAAACTGGTATCAATTATGCTGTGCAGATTAGTCATTAAGTTTTGCTAGGATTCAGTATTTTTGTGATTTGGCATGGTTATATGATTCATTATAGTTTCAATTTGTTTCAGTCTACAACCTTGGGTTTACTCACGTGTTTACATTAACTTCATGAATCCAGAGGATGTGGTCAGATTTCGTGACATGTTTGACAGCTATGTCTTTGTTGACGCTAAAGGTACATACAAAAACTGTAGCGTACGTATATATATACTTACTTTTTAGATAAGAAAACGATTAAATATGTACGTAGTTAGTTCGCACGATTCCTTGTGAACTGAGTGGCTGCCGAAAATTTGCGGAGTCCTATGAAATAATATGTTATTGGATCTAACTGATTTTAGGAAACGAATATGTTGCTATTGTTGAGCTTGCTCCCAATCAGAAAGTACCTTTGAAAAAGCGAAAAGATCCCAAGTGTGGAATTCTTATTGAAGGTACATAATATTATGATGTGTTTAGTACGTATTGTCAAAACTCAATGGACCTTTGTCTTTAATTTAATTTTCTTTGTGAATTTCCTCCTTTTCTGCTGGTGTGATTTAGAATATCATTTGGGATTTCGGAGAGCCCCCTATAATGAGTTATATTTATGCCATGCAAATAAAAAATTTTTCAACTAAGGATTTGTTCAGTTTGTAGTGTCCCGACTGGCTGAAAAAGCAAATTTTCCGTTCACGCTTCTGTTTGCAGAAGCAGCAAAAGTTTGCAGCCTCTATGCTTTTATTTTCCTCAGAGGCTTGAGTTTGTAAGAATTAACCTAATGTTTGTTGGAAACTAGGTTGACGGGTTTAGGCACTATACATATATCATCTAGTTTCTTAAAGAAAGATAACAGTTTTCAATCTTTTGAACCGCAAATGTTTTGCTTTCAATAACTGTCATACACACACAAGGCCGCACCCAGGGGGTTCAAGGGGTCTAGACCTCCCCATGACAAAATGGAAAATTTTTGCTATTTTTATGGCAAAAACAGCAATTTTTAAAAATGGCGCGATAATTCACTTTTTGCAAGAAATAAACGTCCAATGTACTGTTTTGGGGCAAACATGCAAAAATTCTTCAATTGCTGGGGGGCTGCGCCCCCCTGATCCCCCGTGGCCTTTTACCTTGGACCCCCCTTTTCAAAATCCTGGGTGCGGGCCAATACACACAGAACTGTATTTACGTGAGAACCCTTCCACGTTTATTGTCTCTTGTTTGCGAGTACGCATATACTTGTTGTAGATGCAGATTACAAGGCATTTCTGGAATCCTTGGCTAATGAAGAAAAAGCTTCCGGCTTTTCAATTGAACAAACTTTGGAGGAAATTGAGAAAAAGGAAAAAGAAAAGAAAGGTAGTGAGAGGAATTTGCGGGTTGATTGATTTTTGTTATTTGTCATTCTTGTAGTCATTTTTCTCCATCCAATACCAAGTCCGTTTCGCTGACAAACCGGTGACTGTGTTCATTTTGTCGTCACCATGTTCCGCTTTTAAAATATGGGATGTCATGTAGAGATGCACCGGGGCCGCCACTACCGGGGCCGGGGCCGGGGCCTCATCTTGGCCCCGGCCGGGGCCGGGGCCGGGGCCACCTTGGCCCCGGTACCGGGGCCGGGGCCGGGGCCTAGAAATTGGCGGTCCAAATTGAAAATTTTCAAAAATTTTTTTAAAAATTCAGATTATGCCACAATTTCTGGTATACTAACGTTACTATTGTTGTTTTCATTCATATCGGTGAGAAAACGACGGATTTGTAGTACTTTTTGACTTTTGAAATTAAAAATTTTGGTCAAAAAATGTCAAAAATTTACAAAATTTCGCTAATTTTTGGCCCCGGTCAGGACCGGGGCCTGACCACCGGGGCCGGGGCCTGACTACCGGGGCCGGGGCCGGGACCGGGGCCTGCCCCGGGGCCGGGGCCGGGGCCAGGCCCCGGTGCATCCCTAATGTCATGGGATAAGTCACAACTGGGAATAAACCAGGAGTAAAAATTTGATTCCTGAGCGATTGAAAATATCAATCAATTATAATTATAATTACTTACAATTATAATCAATACGTAATAATTAGTTCTGGGCATCGGCTATGGTTTAATATCCGGATATCCGCCTGTTTTTCTTTAATGTATGTATATCATTCGGTAGCTCGGAGAGCACCTCATAATATGAGCTAAAACGGTCAAATGTAGCCTTTGAAAATGTTAATTAAGCAAAACTAATTAACGGTAAGGAGCTCAGAGCTAAAATTTGCATTTCTGAAATCTCCAGGCCCAGAGCTTTCGAATGATACCAAACTTGCCCGGAAAAATGAACTTTGTAAAAATCGACTTTTCTGACCACTTTGTATGTGTGGTTTTTTCTGTCGTGTTCGTCCTTTACGCTGTTGTCCAATTTTGTGTCCAACGGATTTTTCGCATGGCTTATGGTGCAGGGTATATTTTAGGGATTTTTTTCCGGGGGGGGGCCCGCCCGCCCCCATCCCCGGGCCCGGAGGGGGGGAAAGAAATTTTCGGGGGGAGGGGGGAATTTTTGCAAAAATGAGCCAAAAATGGTATTTTTGGCGTATTTTACATGGTGAGACACAGAAAGCTCTCAAAAATGCCAGGATTTAAGGTGACAACAGCATTTTTACGAAAAAATCTCCGGCGCAGCCGGAAAATTTTTGAAAATTTGACCATTTTTGGAAAAAATGTAGACCTCATTAAGGGGGACGAACAAAATCCCGGGGGGATTTCGGGGGGAGGTCAATTTCGGGGGCCCCCGCCCCCCCCCTGTAGAAAAATACCCTGATGGTCCTTTACCTATTATTATCGTGTTAGCAAAACCATGAATCTGTTCATTATTGATTATTTTGGCCCAATTTGGCTACTAGCGATTTTTACGGACTCAAACAAGGGGTTGGGAAGCGTTTGGACGTAGAAATTTTTCGAGGCCCAAAATTGTCAAAAAGTCGTCTAAAATAGCGTTTTCGGCCATTTGGTGGTGCCCATGTGTAGTAAATCGGGGTCGCTGAAAACGATGAGCATATCGCCGAAACCGACGAATGTGACCCTCGGGCTGCATGGCGCCCGTGGTCCTCGCCCAGGGTCAAAGTAGGGAAAAGTCCCCAAAAACTCGGGACCCCCTGGAACCCTATACAAAATTTCAAAGGAATGTATTATGAAACAATTTTTATACCATTAGAAAGAGCAGAAAAAATGCTACAAAGTTGTCGAATTAGTTTTTAATTGCATTAACCTAATTTTAGCTATAATTAATTAATTAAAATAACTAATAAATTACCCACAGTAATTCTTAGGCTAATGAGCCAATCAGCGAGCAGACACACGCTTCTATGAAAGCGTGTAGATAGTGCAAAGTGGGACCCCCCGGAAGTTCCGGGGGGGGGGTGTCCCGAGTTAACGCACCGAGCATACCTAGCATGATTTGTTCATGCTAGTGTAAGAGTGTCTCACTCTTACTATTATACTCTTGCTATATATATATAAAATGTATATATATATATATATATATATATATATACTAATATATTCGTGGGCTTTATCATTTTGTTTAGAAATTGCTTCACAGAAAACACCTTTGATTGAATTCCTTGCCTGGAAAAAGGCCGAACGACAGGTGGCTTGCAAATCTCTCTATCAATTGGAGTGTTTATGTTTATAAACTTGAATTTAACTTCTACCTAGTTAAACTTATGCACTAGGTTATACGAATGTTTGAAATAGGATCGACACTGGGTAATGTTTTTTGCGTCACCCTTAGCTGTCTGTTTGTTTAGCGACGTCGTGAGGATAAACGACGTGCGGAAGCAGAGCGACGTCGTAAACGCGATGAGGAGCGTCGAAAGTGGAGAGAGGAACAGAAAGAGCGGGAGAAGCGACAGTTTGACGTACGTACGTTTATCAAGACTAGGTAGAGAGTCGTGCGTGACCTGTGGTTGTTAGCTCAGATTGATGCAGCATGTCGCTGGCGCCGATACCGGGTGCCGGTCCCCTAAAACTTATAAACACGTAGCTGACAAGGATACGCGTCAAGCAGTAGAACCAGAACTTCGGGATTTTGGCAGCAAGCTTTATTTTTAAGAAGAGCGGATTTAGTTCCTCCTATGTTGCCAAGAGTACTTGTACGTGATCATCATCATTTTAGCCACGAAGACATAGGTTTCCTTTGGTTAGCTGTTGCTAAGAGTCCTATTATAGACTCTTGTCTTGGGTGTCTTTTCGCGAAGCGAGAGTTAAGGTGGTGATTCCTTTTGGGCATGTATTGTTGATTGACGCTCCAAATCAAGACGAAATCTGACGAAACTTTCCAAAACAAGTTCTTTCAGTGTTATAACTCCCTCCGCGGAATCCCGTTTCAAAAAATTGACGTCTCCGTTCAGAACAATTTTTGCCGGTTTCTGACAGGCCATAGCTAGGTAGCTATAACTATATCCATTCGAAAGATATTGTTGTGCTCTACATTTTGCTTTTTGAAGTAACTTTCTAACTTTTTAGTGTCGCGAGGTATTACCAATTTTCTTATTTGGCGTCCAAAAATTGTCACTTTTACAGTAATCAAAAATAATCAATTTTTTCTTGAGTTATGCAAACCGTATAGTTAAACTAAGGGCATCAGTTTGAAGGTCCCACAGACGCCAATTATATGAGGTATGGTCATCTTCCAATTGCTATCCCATAGGCTGCTGTCATAAAAAATGTAGTTTTTGCATAAACACGACCAAATTTTTTTCCAGCGATTGTGGAGGATCTAGTATTCGTGCTAGAATATTGCCACTTAGCTGATGTGTTTCACACAAAAATGCCCCGGGACCCTTTTTTAGTTGTCCCAATTGCTGCTTTCTAGCTAAAGTGGTCGCTTGTCAAATTTGGGAAAAGTAGGCAAAAACCAGGTTGCGCATAGATATTAGCTAATTTCTCCATTACGAAAAGCAATTTCATAATAACTAAAAAGGGTCCTCAGGTATTTGATAAAGGTATTGAATGATATAACCGGTATTTCGCGAAAAAATTTACTTCAGTCTGCAAAAAATCCAGGCCTGTTGCGGTTCCTTTTTTCCTTTTATTTCCTTTTTTTCGAGGCATTCCTTTTATTTCCATTTTTTCGCCCAAAATTCCTTTCATTTCCTTTTTTTCTATCTGAGCTCCAAAAAACTAAGGAATGTGCAACATTTTTAGGCAAAAAACAGCCTTTTTGTCTGCAATGTTTCGAAAATTTCCGGCTTCGCCGGTTCAGATTTTAATTTGAATGATCATTTTGGATTTTGGCAGTACGTATTTCACTTGATTAAACTTGGGTTGCCTGCCGTTGAGGTTTGTTTGAGTTTGTCGTTGGCTTTTTTAAAAGTGTTTTATGATCTAATCAGGGATTTGCTGCTTACAAACAGAGTGCCAGAAACGAATTTAACGAATTTAAAAGGTACTCATCCTCATCACATTGCTACTCAGGCTAGGATTAAAATGTATAAGTACCGACGATTTCGCAACGTTTCCTATAATGTTTCTTATTCTTAGTAAGATCCAAAGATTTTTCAAATTAGAAGTTTCTAGCATTTAGACACTCATGATATTCTATGTTTTTTATCGCCGAGACTTTCAACAGTTAATAAGTTTTCGGAACGGCGACTGGTCACCATTTTTATCGGTGTTCTTCTAAATGTATTATAGGGGAGCGCGAGAGCTATAGGCTGCTGTCATAAAAAATGTAGTTTTTGCATAAACACGACCAAATTTTTTTCCAGCGATTGTGGAGCATCTAGTATTCGTGCTAGAGGATTGCCACTTAGCTGATGTGTTTCACACAAAAATACCCCGGGACCCTTTTTTAGTTGTCCCAATTGCTGCTTTCTAGCTAAAGTGGTCGCTTGTCAAATTTTGGAAAAGTAGGCAAAAACCAGGTTGCGCATAGATATTAGCTAATTTCTCCATTACGAAAAGCAATTTCATAATAACTAAAAAGGGTCCTCAGGTATTTGATAAAGGTATTGAATGATATTACCGGTGTTTCGCGAAAAAATTTACTTCAGTCTGCAAAAAATCCAGGCCTGTTGCGGTTCCTTTTTTCCTTTTATTTCCTTTTTTTTCGAGGCATTCCTTTTATTTCCATTTTTTCGCCCAAAATTCCTTTTATTTCCTTTTTTCTATCTGAGCTCCAAAAAACTAAGGAATGTGCAACATTTTTAGGCAAAAAACAGATTTTTGTCTGCAATGTTTCGAAAATTTCCGGCTTCGCCGGTTCAGATTTTAATTTGAATGATCATTTTGGATTTTGGCAGTACGTATTTCACTTGATTAAACTTGGGTTGCCTGCCGTTGAGGTTTGTTTGAGTTTGTCGTTGGCTTTTTTAAAAGTGTTTTATGATCTAATCAGGGATTTGCTGCTTACAAACAGAGTGCCAGAAACGAATTTAACGAATTTAAAAGGTACTCATCCTCATCACATTGCTACGCAGGCTAGGATTAAAATGTATAAGTACCGACGATTTCGCAACGTTTCCTATAATGTTTCTTATTCTTAGTAAGATCCAAAGATTTTTCAAATTAGGTTTCATTTTAGACACTCCTCATGATATTCTATGTTTTTTATCGCCGAGACTTTCAACAGTTGATAAGTTTTCGGAACGGCGACTGGTCACCATTTTTATCGGTGTTCTTCTAAATGTATTATAGGGGAGCGCGAGAGCGCTCCCCTATAATATGGGTGTAAAAGGCTCAGTGCGGCCCTTGGAGACCCGTTCGAGCTCCGTGCCAGCTAAATACTCAACGAAACTGGACAATTTTGGTATCGTTGGAATCTACACGACGAGTACTACAAGTCGCA
>JASAND010009098.1:0-22660 GCA_030248195.1 Trissonchulus latispiculum | reverse complement strand
AGTTGCTCTACAAGTAAGTTGCAGTAGACGAAATAGTTTAGTTTTTTGTTAAAGATTTAACAAAAAAATCGCCCGTTACCAAAAAATCAGTGGTGGATCGGATCTCAGGGAGCATCTAGCAAAGCTTTCTCATCAGTTTTGGATAGAGCACACTAAATAACTTATCTAAAAGCCAAAACCGCTAACCTAGTGTTCCAATTCGGGCAACTGACCCCGCCGACGGCTTAGTGGTCACTAATGGGCCCCGGCAGCGTCCAGTATGAGGTCTGGTGGCTGTAAAACGCCGTTCTAAAGGCTAAAACGTTGTTTTTTTCGGGTTTGTGAGTCATTATAACGCATTTCCAGGCATATTGTTAGAGAAACGTAGGAATTAGTATGTTGGTGGGGTATGACCTACGGTTACGTGACCCCTGCAGGACCCTTCCGGACCTCCAGGTACGAGCTGGACAGTCGAAAGTGGTTACTAACACGCCCTAGGGGGTTTTCTAGTGCGCAGAATTCAAATTTGGCATTAGTTTTCAGGTAACTATAGGTTAATACTGACTTCTGGAGTTCTGGAATCACGTTTACGGTCGGACGATTCAGGCTTGGCTGGCTACCAGGTTGGGCTCCCAGATGTATCAGGCAACCTCAAAACAACGGGTTCGCTGAGCTCGAATTTGGCGTTAGTTTTGCTCTAGCTGCTGTTCCGACGTAGTAACAAAATATAAAACTGATTTATATATATATATATTTGTTAAAATTTTAACAAAAAAATGCCCACCCCGCTGGCTTACTTCTACTAGGGGGCCCCCATAAATTCCGACCTCCAACCCATAACCCCGAAAATTGCCATTTTTCACCATTTTTACCAAATTTGCAAAAAATTTCCGGCATCGCCGGATTTTTACCTATATTTCCACCTGTGTTTTTTTCGTCCGAACTTTTTGCGGTCCGTGGCGCAGTGCCCCAAATTTCTTTGCGTAATTTGGAAAAAAATCGCGCCACGCCTGTTTTCGCTCACAAAACCGATTTTAGTGTTATTTTGTACTTTAACGTTTTACAGCATTTTTAATGCTTAATTTATCGTTTCGCCGCGCCAGAAAGGAGCCTTCTAAAATTTTACGCAATTCTTAGCGCGAACGTGGGTGAATAGAATATATATATGAAACATTTATCAGCAGAAATTTGTTGAAAATTGGACTTCGGAACTGTGAGTTTTCGCAAGAAGTTTGTCTTCTGAAAAAAATTTTCGCGATTTCACTATCTTGTTTTCGACATATAAATGAACAAGTAACAAAAATGCTCCGCACAAAAAAGGATAATATGTGTGTGTTGGCTGTATCGTATATATATCCTTTAAATATCCTTTAAATATATAATAAATATAAATAGGTATATATATCCTTTAAATTCCGGTTGAACAAGTAAAGACAAAAGTTTCATGGGCACGTGACGTTATTTGGCACAGCAAATATTGGTGGATGGTTCCATGTCAAAAGTTGCTCAGCTCACTTAGGGCTTTCATTTGATACCAAATTTTACCACTGTTGAAAAATTTTATTTTTGACCGAAAATCGCCTAAGTCCCCACCCCACCCCACCACAGCACTCTACAGCCACTTTGAGCATGCAGTTCTATGACAAAAGTTGCTCAGCTCGCTTAGGGCTTTCATTTGGTGCCAAATTTGACCACTTTTGAAAAATTTTATTTTCGACCACTTGAGCCCCCACCCGACTGACCCTTCAAACGGCAAAGTGGAACCAGCCCAGCAAAATAGGTACGTCGGACGGCAAAACGGATACCGGGAATGAGTTGGGCACACCAGAAAACCCCTATAGATAAAGTTTTGAGAGGCCAGGTAGAGCCTACTATGGACCTCCAGGAAGCGGTTTTCGACTTGACCCTCCCGACGGCAAAGTGGAACCAGCCCAGCAAGATGGGTGGGTCTGACGGTAAAACTGACTGCGGGAATCGATTCGCCGTGCCAGAAAACCATTGTATGGAAGATTTGAGCGTTCAAAGTTAAATAGATAGCGAGAAATTTCGATTTTTCATTTTTCGAATTTTCGCAATTTTTGACGGGCCACTGTGGTCGCTAGGGAAGTGATAGAGAAACGCAACCCGGACCGTTAGTTAGTTCAATATATGTAATTTCTGAATATAAAAAGAAATCAGCTCCAGCTCGTAACGTTCGACCTGAGCGACGACCACAAAAATGGTCACTTTTCGCTATGAGCCGACTTTGCGGCGCCACTGCGGCGATGTGGCGCAGCTGCGGCGCAAAAAAAGTTGTGATTCTTAAATTCTTTAGAGGGTACTACTAGACCCCATAGCCCTTTAGGTTGGCCCACCGCTGCAGATCACGTGAAAGCGGCGAACATTATGTACAATACAACCATCAAATAGGAGAAACCGGAAAAAAAACATCGCCGCCATAACCGGTCCGGGGCGCAACTTTTTAACGGTAAGTGATACGGGGCTGAAACTTCACAGACATACTAAACTCGATGTGCTCTACAATTTGCGCATGAAATCTGCGCAGGATTTTGCGCAGCTTCTGCGCAGCTTATTTTACACTGTCTCCAGCCACTTTTCACACATATTATAGGGGTCGCTGCCGCGACCCCTATGATACAACGAATTATGATTATTTAACATTGTGTCATTTTGACGACGTTACAGAAAGATCAGAGACGAATACGCTAAAGAAAGAACGCTAATGTTATAGCTGGGAACGAAATGGGAACAATTACGTAGATGCGCCGAAGGCGCAAAAATTTTTCAAGAATGTCTTTTGCAAGTTCAAAACTTCAAAACTTTTCAGTTTTCAAGAAATTAATAAATAGTTGATTCAGGAACCGTCCATTTCGTGTGTTCCAAGAAAATTGTGCGGCCACGTGCGAGGGGTAGGTTTCGTAGAGCTGAACAGATTATATACACCTACAATTTTCATTTTTTAATCCACGCACCGTTCCTGCACTTGATGTGTTGTATAAAATGCTTTGATGCCCCAAACAATTTTGCAAAGGCAGTTTTGAATTATATAGTGGAAAACAAAACATAGCTGATACAATACAACGCTTTAGCATCAAGATCAATCAACAACAAACAACTATAAAGTTTTGTAGTAAACTCAAATAAGCAAATGTACACACAATGCTGAGGTCTGGGGGCGGCAGCCCCCAGCAAAAACTTAGGAGAATTTTAAAATTTTCGACTCCAAATCGCATTTTTTAAGCATATTTTGGCTCAAAAATTTTTGCGTAATGTGGCGCAAAGGCCCAAAATTTTTTGCGTATTTCAGAAAAAATTGCGTAATTTCGCAGTTTGTGGCGCAAAAAAACCAAAAAACCCAGATTTCCACTATTCTAGCTTAAAAAAAGCAAAAATTAGTTATTTTTAGCGATTTTTAGTATTTTTTACACAAACCTAAAAATTTGTCAAAAAATATTGGATGTCAAATTGAGGGGGCATCGGGAGGCGAGTCATTCTTGGGGTGCAGCAAAAAGTTTTCTACAAACATGCTAAAACAGCGCAATTTTTATAGTAACGGCCAAAAAAGTTCGTTTTCAGTGCAAAAATAGCGCTTCAATAGGCAAAACTCGACTAAAAATCCCCGGTGAAGCCGGA
The DNA here is from genome assembly GCA_030248195.1 of Trissonchulus latispiculum. Lineage (NCBI taxonomy): Eukaryota > Metazoa > Nematoda > Enoplea > Enoplida > Ironidae > Trissonchulus > Trissonchulus latispiculum. The sequence goes on along the minus strand of JASAND010009098.1, from coordinate 19,048 downwards.
AAATTTTTGAAAATTTGGCTTTCTGAGCGTTTATTTCAAAGCAAAAGTTGGTACCAAAAAGGGGTACCCACTTTTTAGGCAGGGGCGATTTTGGGGGGCACGATTTGGGGGGGGACAATTTTGGGGGAAGGGTGCCCCACCCCCACTAGAATAAGCCCAGAAATTGAAACTGCCAAATATATATATAACCTTCTGAAATCCGAACATGTAAAATAGGCTGGAAAGATCCTTCAATTCATCAAACTGTCCCCCAACGAAGACTCTCTTCCGCTCATTTTTCGCCTTGACAATGCAGTTAGAAATCAGTCTGGAATTAAACAAGTTTCACCTTATGCATATATACTGATAGACCCTAGGCTATGATACAAACATGAGTAGAAGTTGGATCACACGGATTAACATATACTGGGCTTATTCCAGGGATTTCTTCTGGGGGGCCTCCACAAGGTCCGAGAGACAAGAAATGTTTTGGAAGGGGGGCGAAAATTTTTCTAAACATATCCAAAAATTTTATTTCTGTTTATTTCTGTATTATACACTGTATATAAAAGTTCACTTTTATCACAAAAAAGCAGATTTAATGGTGAAATGGGCGAAAGTTGAGACGAGGCCGGAAAATCTTTGAAAATTTGGCCTTCTGAGCGATTTTTTCAGGGCAAAATTTGGTATATACGTATATATATATCATAGGGGTCGCGGCAGCGACCCCTATAATATGTGTCAAAAGTCCCTGGAGACACCGTAAAATAAGCTGCGCAGAGGCTGCGCAAAATCCTGCGCAGATCCTGCGCAGATTTCATGCGCAAATTGTAGAGCACATCGAGTTTAGTATGTGTGCGAAGTTTCAGCCCCGTATCACTTTCCGTTAAAAAGTTGTGCCCCGGACCGGTTATGGCGGCGATTTTTTTTCCGGTTTCTCCTATTTAATGGTCGTATTGTCCTGACTTTCCGCCTCTTTCACGTAATCTGCAGCGGAGGCCGGACCTAAAGGGGTATAGGGTCTGGTAGTACCCCATGCGCCATTTAAGAATCGCTACTTTTTTGCGCCGCAGGTTCGCCACAGCGCCGCAGCGGGGCCGCAAAGTCGGCTCAGAGCGAAAAGTGACCATTTTTGTGGTCGCTGCGCAGCTCGAACGTTAAGAGCTGGAACCGATTTCTTTTTATATTCAGAAACTACATATATTGAACTAACTAAATAGCTAAGTCTCGTTTTTCTATCACTTCCCATGCGACCACAGTGGCCGGTCAAAAATGGTGAAAATTCGAAAAATGAAAAATCGAAATTTCTCGCTGTGTATTCAACTTAGAAAGCTCAATTCTTTCATACAAAGGTTTTCTGGCACGGCGAATTGATTCCCGTAAGCAGTTTTGCCGTCGGACCCATCCATATTGCTGGGCTGGTTCCACTTTGCTGTCGGGAGGGTCAAGTCGGTACCGACTTCCAAGAACACCATATAGGACTGTGCATAGCCTCTCAAAACTTTGTCCATGGGGGTTTTCTGGTGGGCCCAGCTCATTTCCGGTGTCCGTTTTGCCGTCCGACCCACCCATTTTGCTGGGCTGGTTCCACTTTGCTGTCGGGAGGGTCAAGTCGGTACCGACTTCCAAGAACACCATACAGGACTGTGCATAGCCTCTCAAAACTTTGTCCATAGGGGTTTTCTGGTGCGCCCAGCTCATTTCCGGTGTCCGTTTTGCCGTCCGACCCACCCATTTTGCTGGACTGGCTCCACTTTGCCGTTTGAATCGGGTAGGGGGTCAAGTGGTCAAAAATAAGATTTTTCAAAAGTGGTCAAATTTGGTACCAAATGAAAGCGCTAAGTGAGCTGAGCAACTTTTGTCATAGAATTGCATGCTCAAAGTGGCTGTAGAGTGCTGTGGTAGGGTGGGGGTGGGGACTTAGGCGATTTTGGGTCAAAACTAAAATTTTTCAAAAATGGTCAAATTTGGTACCAAATGACAGCCCGCATCGAACTGAGCAACTGTTGTCATAGAAGTGCGTACCTAAAGTGGCTGTAGAGGGCTGTGGTGGGGTGGGGTGGGGACTTAGGCGATTTTGGGTCAAAAATTAAAATTTTCAAAAGTGGTCAAATTTGGTACCAAATGAAAGCCCGCATCGAACTGAGCAACTTTTGTCATAGAAGTGCGTACCTAAAGTGGCTGTACAGGGCTGTGGTGGGGTGGGGTGGGGACTTAGGCGATTTTGGTTCAAAAATTAAAATTTTCAAAAGTTGTCAAATTTCGAGTCAAATGAAGGCGCCTTAGGCCCGCATCGAACTGAACAACTTTCGCCATAGAACCACCCACCCAAACTTGCTGTATCGGATTTATATACTTTCTTTCTCAACCGGATTAAACGACAGACATAGGCCCAACACACATATTATCCCCTTTTGTGCGGAGCATTTTTGTTACTTGTATATACATATATACAAAGGGGGCGCCCATTGGGGGGGCGCGGTCTTTATGGAGAGCCCTCCCGACCATGGGCACACCCAGGGGGGGGGTGGGGGTTCCGACCCCCAGTTAATTTTCGGGGAGAAAGCAAAAATGGAGCTATTTTAGTGCATAAAATGAAAAATTATGAAAATTTTTCGCGCCTGCGGCGCTTTCTATCTCGATTTTTATAATTTTTCTCGCCTGCGGCGATTTTCTATATATCTCGATTTTTAAAATTTTCTCGCTTGCGGCGCTATTATGTATTAACGTTTACAACGTTTTGGAACCTGTGGCGCTTTTTACCTCAATTTTTCTCGCCTGCGGCGCTTTCTTATCTCCATTTTACTTAATTTCCGTGCCTGCGGTACTTTTCTATCTCGATTTCAAAAAAGTGCGTGCCTGATTTTGTACGTCATGTTTTTTAAATTTTCGCGCCTGCGGCACTATTCTACATCGATTTTAACAATTTAAAATTTTAACAATGCGCCTAGCAGAGCTTTTTATTCAAATCTTTTCAATACAAAATTTGCCATTATGTCAAAGAATTTCTCAACTTTTATTGAAATCTTTTTAAAGATTTCCATTACGGGTTTTTTCAAAATTTCAAAAATTTTCTCAATTTCTGGGGGGCTCTCCCCCCAGATCCCCCGCGTCGGCTGGCGACGATTCATAAATCTCGTCAATTTTGTGGCTCCCAAAAGGAACTCTTTGTTGAAATCTTCGCCGCCACCCACCCCCCCCCCCCCCCAGCGTAAACGTGTCAGGCGAAGGCAAAAAATTTTTTCCGGCTCGACCCCCCCCTTTTCAATATCCTGGGTGTGCCCCTGCTCCAGACCCCCACTAGAATAAACCCAGTTATTAGTGATGGGCACCAGATATTTTTCATATCCGGATATCCGCCTACTTTCCGTTAACGGATATCCGGATATCCGGTTATCCGCCTATTCCAAACTTAGCTTCAAGAAAATGTTTCGATTTTGCAGTTTAATTTTCAATTTTTTCTGTCAATTTTTTGTCAGGCTGTGAATGTCTACCATGCAACCAAGCCGCAACCTTCGTTTCAAAAATATTTACAGAGGAATTTTCGAAAATTATATTACAATTTTATTATATTATATACAATTTTTGAAATTTTTGTCAAAAATTTGCTAAATTTTATTGTTTTAACTGAAATGTACACGGATATCCGAACACTTTTCTCAAATCGGATATTATCCGGATATAAAAATTATCCGGATATCCAGTGCCCATCACTAATATACATATATTATATTTATATATACTAGAAATAAAAATGCTCCTGTGGAGCTGCTCCTGCTCCTGTCCTAAACTAGCTACCATTGGCAAAAACCGAAACAAATAAAATTTCTCAGATTTGGCTGAAACTGACCCAAAATGTTGCCAATGGTACCTAGTTTATTTGCCCATAATATTACGCCAATACCTGTTCCCTTCAGCCGGCAACGATGGGCCAAAGTTGCCATAATCGCTGTTTTGGCTGAAAATCGCTGATTTTTCGAACTTTGAATGGCCATATCTCAAAAGTGGGTCTGGGATTTTCTCATTTTTTGCATGGACGTTGGTAGCATATAGATAAATAATATTTATAAAAATTGTGTGGTACTAAGGCATGATGAGGTCGCTACGTCAAAAAATGTGGAAATGCGCCTAGGCTTAAGCTAAGGTTCGACCGTCGCAAACTGCGGAATATGAATGATAGAAAACTCAAACTGGCAGGGACAGGTGCCCCATGAATGGTGCCTGTATGGTTAAGATATGAACTGTCTGACTCTTCTCTATCGGCCTGAGCACAATTTTGATTGGTGAAGTCCTGCGGCGACATTAGTGGCAAAGTCGAAAATCACGAATTCTGCTATAACTCGTTGAATATACGGAGTTGAGCTATAATATTTGGAGGTTTTACCTTTACCTGGGTTTTCTCTAGCCCAAAAACAGTGGGGGGGGGAAGTGGGGGGATCCCCCCTCTTGTGGGGGGGGGGGACAGACCAAAAGTGGGGGGAAATAAAATGGGCTAAAAATGCGGTAAAAATTGCGTGTTTTCTACGTATACTGCTACATCTAAGCTAAAAAGTGCTCAAAAATCAAGATTTAGTACCAAAATAGACGATTTTTAACCAAAAAAATCCGGCGAAGCAGTAAATTTTTGAAAATTTTGACCAAAACTCCTAAGAATTTGGCATTTTCTGGGCACCTTATAGTGAGTGGGGGGGAAGCCCAACAAAGTGGGGGGGGGGGAACGAGTGGGGGGGGAAGCCCAACAAAGTGGGGGGGGGGGGAAACGAGTGGGGGGGGGGAAACGAGTGGGGGGGGGGGGGGGGGGAAAGGGTCGAGTGGGGGGGACCCAAAAAGTGGGGGGTCTCCCACTAAAGAAAACCCAGCCTTTACGTCAGGTTGCTACAAGTCCTGAAAGTTTGAGCCAAATCGATTTTTGAAAGTTGTCCGGAAGTACAGGCAGCACAGTCGAATTTCTCAGAAATCGACTCATATATATATATATATATATATATATATACAAGTAACAAAAATGCTCCGCACAAAAGGGGATAATATGTGTGTTGGGCCTATGTCTGTCGTTTAAATTCCGGTTGAGAAAGCAATCCGACACAGCCAGTTTGGGTGGGTGGTTCTATGGCGAAAGTTGTTCAGTCCGATGCGGGCCTTCATTTGACTCGAAATTTGACCACTTTTGAAAATTTTAATTTTTGACCCAAAATCGCCTATGTCCCCACCCCACCCCACCACAGCCCTCTACAGCCACTTTAGGTACTCACTTCTATGACAAAAGTTGCTCAGTTCGATGCGGGCTTTCATTTGGTACCAAACTTTACCACTTTTGAAAATTTTAATTTTTGACCCAAAATCGCCTAAGTCCCAACCCCACCCCACCACAGCACTCTACAGCCACTTTGAGCATGCGGTTCTATGACAAAAGTTGCTCAGCTGGCTTAGGGCTTTCATTTGGTACCAAATTTGACCACTTTTGAAAACTTTCATTTTTGACCGAAAATCGCCTAAGTCCCCACCCCACGCCACCACAGCACTCTACAGCCACTTTGAGCATGCAGTTCTATGACAAAAGTTGCTCAGCTCGCTTAGGGCTTTCATTTGGTACCAAATTTGACCACTTTTGAAAAATTTTATTTTCGACCACTTGACCCCCTCCCCCACCCGACTGACCCTTCAAACGGCAAAGTGGAACCAGCCCAGCAAAATAGGTACGTCGGACGGCAAAACGGATACCGGGAATGAGCTGGGCGCACCAGAAAACCCCTATAGACAAAGTTTTGAGAGGCCAGGTAAAGCCTACTATGGACCTCCAGGAAGCGGTTTCCGACATGACCCTCCAGACGGCAAAGTGGAACCAGCACAGCAAGATGGATGAGTCCTACGGCAAAAAGGACACCGGGAATGCGCTGGGCGCACCAGAAAACCCCCATAGACAAAGTTTTGAAAGGCCAGGTAAAGCCTCTGACGGTAAAACTGACTGCGGGAATCGATTCGCCGTGCCAGAAAACCATTGTAAGGAAAATTTGAGCGTTCAAAGTTAAATAGATAGCGAGAAATTTCGATTTTTCATTTTTCGAATTTTCGCCATCTTTGACGGGCCACTGTAGTCGCTAGGGAAGTGATAGAGAAACGCAACCTGGACCGTTAGTTAGTTCAATATATGTAATTTCTGAATATAAAAAGAAATCAGCTCCAGCTCGCAACGTTCGACCTGAGCGACGACCACAAAAATGGTCACTTTTCGCTATGAGCCGACTTTGCGGCGCCACTGCGGCGCTGTGGCGCAGCTGCGGCGCAAAAAAAGTTGTGATTCTTAAATTCTTTAGAGGGTACTACTAGACCCCATAGCCCTTTAGGTTGGCCCGCCGCTGCAGATCACGTGAAAGCGGCGAACATTATGTACAATACAACCATCAAATAGGAGAAACCGGAAAAAAAACATCGCCGCCATAACCGGTCCGGGGCGCAACTTTTTAACGGTAAGTGATACGGGGCTGAAACTTCACAGACATACTAAACTCGATGTGCTCTACAATTTGCGCATGAAATCTGCGCAGGACCTGCGCAGGATTTTGCGCAGCTTATTTTACACTGTCTCCAGCCACTTTTCACACATATTATAGGGGTCGCTGCCGCGACCCCTATGATATACCCATCATCCGGTTGAGAAAGGAAAGACATATTCGACACAGCATGTTTGTGTGGGTGGTTCTAGGGCGAAAGGTGTTCAGTTCGCTTGGGGTTTTCATTTGACACCAAATTTGACCGCTTTTGAAACATATTGTTTTTGACTCAAAATCGCCTAAGTCACCACCCCACCCCACCCTACCACAGCACTCTACAGCCACTTTGCGTACGCCGTTCTATGACAAAAGTTGCTCAGCTCACTTTGAGCTTTCATTTGATACCAAATTTGACCACTTTTGAAAAATTTTATTTTTGAACCAGAATCGCCTAAGTCCCCACCCCATCCCACCACAGCACTCTACAGCCACTTTGGGTACGCAGTTCTATGACAAAAGTTGCTCGAGCTTTCATTTGATACCAAATGTGACCACTTTTGAAAAATTTTACTTCGACCCAAAATCGCCTAAGTCCCCACCCCACCCCACCACAGCACTCTACAGCCACTTTGGGTATGCAGTTCTATGACAAAAGTTGCTCAGCTCACTTAGGGCTTTCATTTGATACCAAACTTGACCACTTTTGAGAAACTTTATTTTCGACCATTTGACCCTCCCACCCGAATGCCCCTTCAAACGGCAAAGTAGAACCAACCCAGCAAAATAGGTACGTCGGACGGCAAAACGAATACCGGGAATGAGCTGGGCACACCAGAAAACCCCTATAGACAAAGTTTTGAGAGGCCAGGTAGAGCCTACTATGGACCTCCAGGAAGCGGTTTCCGACTTGACCCTCCAGACGGCAAAGTAGAACCAGCCCAGCAATATAGATACGTCGGACGGCAAAACGGATACCGGGAATGAGCTGGTCACACCAGAAACCCCCTATAGACAAAGTTTTGAGAGGCCAGGTAGAGCCTACTATGGACCTCCAGGAAGCGGTTTCCGACTTGACCCTCCCAACGGCAAAGTAGAACCAGCCCAGCCATATAGACACGTCGGACGGCAAAACGGATACCGGGAATGAGCTGGGCACACCAGAAAACCCCTATATACAAAGTTTTGAGAGGCCAGGTAGAGCCTAGTATGGACCTCCAGGAAGCGGTTTCCGACTTGACCCTCCCGACGGCAAAGTGGAACCAGCCCAGCAAGATGGGTGGATCTGACGGTAAAACTGACTGCGGGAATCGATTCTCCGTGCCAGAAAACCATTGTATGGAAGGTCTGAGCTTTTAAAGTTGAACGGATAGCGAGAAATTTAGATTTTTCAGTTTTCGAATTTTCGCCATCTTTGACGGGCCACTGTGGTCGCTAGGGAAGTGATAGAGAAACGCAACCTGGACCGTTAGTTAGTTCAATATATGTAATTTCTGAATATAAAAAGAAATCAGCTCCAGCTCGTAACGTTCGACCTGAGCGACGACCACAAAAATGGTCACTTTTCGCTATGAGCCGACTTTGCGGCGCCACTGCGGCGCTGTGGCGCAACTGCGGCGCAACAAAAGTTGTGATTCTTAAATTCTTTAGAGGGTACTACTAGACCCCATAGCCCTTTAGGTTGGCCCACCGCTGCAGATCACGTGAAGGCGGCGAACATTATGTACAATACAACCATCAAATAGGAGAAACCGGAAAAAAAACATCGCCGTCATAACCGGTCCGGGGGGCAACTTTTTAACGGTAAGTGATACCAGGGGCGCACTTAAAGGGGGGGGCGGGGGGGCGCCCCCCCCGAAACCAGATGTAAAGGAAAAATTTTATTGCCCGCGCGCAGCGCGGACATATAATTTCAAACATTTTATTGTGCGCGCGCAGCGCGGACATAAAATTTCAAAAATTTTCGCGCCGTCGGCGCGAAATCAACATTATTTTTGCTTAATTTACCCTTATTTCGGCGTTTCAAACCTTTCAATAGCTACTTTTTTAAGATTTTCAAAAATTTTAGCGCCTCCGCCGCGCAGTTGAATGAATTTTTGCTTGATTTACGCTTAGTTTTGCTTATCAAACCAAATTTTCAAAATTTTTTCAACTTCTGGGGCGCTCTGCCCCCAGACCCCCCCAAATTTTTCTGAGGTACGCCCCCCGCGAAAAAATTTTCTATGTGCGCCACTGAGTGATACGGGGCTGAAACTTCACAGACATACTAAACTCGATGTGCTCTACAATTTGCGCATGAAATCTGCGCAGGATTTTGCGCAGCTTATTTTACACTGTCTCCAGCCACTTTTCACACATATTATAGGGGTCGCTGCCGCGACCCCCCCCTATGATATATATATATATATATATATTATATATATATATATATTATAGGGGGCGATGGCGCTCCCCCTATAATATGGGTGTAAAGGCTCAGCGCGGCCCTTAGAGACCCGTTCGAGCACCGTGCCAAGCTAAATACTGAACCAAACTGGACAAATTTGGTATCGTTGGAATCAGCACGACGAGTACAACAAGTAGCAAAAAAGTTTTGGTCAAAATTTTCAACTTTGAAAATTTTCGATTCCGGACAAGTTAGTTACGTCTGTTACTTTTTTTTCCGTGTAAGTCACGCTTGGGGAAGCCGTTTTAGTCTAACTCACAAACTGAACGATGTGGGCATTTTCAGCCGGTGAAGTTTGGTTTTTCTGAGAGTAGTATTTGTGTTAACGTACCTTTTGGACAATTTTCCGCTGCCCGGCCCGGCCGGCCACCTGTGCGGCCGGCCACGTGTGCGGCCGGCCAAAGGTGGCCTGACCGCTAAGATGGCCAAAAAAGGCCAATTTTGTGTCACGGCTACAGGGCACAGGGAACAAGGTACAGAGACGCGGCTTGTTGCATAAGAAACTTTGGGATAGGTAGCGTGTCATAACGAGGGCGATTTTCGATATCTGTCCGGGATCGTTCAGGCGGCCGGCCCAAAGTTGGTCCGGCCAAATGGCCATTTTGGAAAAAGTCCCAACTCTACAGGAAATAGTCAAAAATAGGCCTAAATATGCTGTTTTGGGCCATATAGTGGGACGCATCTAAGGGTTATCGGGGTCGCTGAACACGATGAGCATAGTCGCATCGCTGTGCGGTGCTGCTATCGTGCTGTACTGCTATGCAACAACCATAGCACGCTGTCTGTAGACTTACTGTAAACGGCTGAGCATATGAAACTTGGTGATAATAGTGTCTGTAGTAAGGGGGAACTATAGCTATGTTAGTTGGTGCACTCTCTAGCTTCCACCGTGCTGTGTGTGCTGTGCGAAAACACAGCACCGTCGATAACCAGTTATTGATTTGTCACTGGCATTTGAAATTCGGCATACAGATAGTTTAGGACATGACAAACTATTATAGATAGGTTTCGTATACTTATTACGATGTTACTACATGGTTGCGCTGCAGTAGAGTGCTGCAGAAGTGCAGCACGGCCTATAACTAGCTACAGATAACTTGCAATCGTCTGACATTCTGCAGACACGTGCAGAATAGCATTGGAAATGATGCCGTATAAGTCTCCTTTCTTGGCAGTGACGTTTGCGTCTGGCTGCACTGCAGTAGAGTGCTGCGGAAGTACAGCACGGCCTATATATAACTAGCTACACAAAAGTTGCAATCGTCTGAAATTCTGCAGACAAGTGCAGAATAGCATTACAAATCATGCCGAATAAGTCTACTACTTTGGCAGTGACGCTTGCGTCTGGTTGCGCTGCAGTAGAGTGCTGCGGAAGTACAGCATGGCTTATAACAAACTACAGATTCTAATAGATTATAATTCTGCAACTTTCTAAAATATTCTTATTTGTAGTAGATGAGGGTTCTTCTGCCAAAATCAAGAAAAATGCAGAAATTGGTACTTTTCAAGCTTCTTTGTTCGATGGCTTGGTTGACTGTTAGTAACTATTGGGGGAATTTTTAAAGTTTCTTTCATAAAGCTTTACCATTTGCTTAAGGTTTACTGAGAACCTTAAAAATTAAATAGGACAAGAATAAAAATGCTCCGATGGAGCATGAAAAATGCAATATGGGTGACACTGGGTTTTAAGCGGACAGAGGACTAGGTTTTAAAACGTTAATATGGGAGGGGCAGGTTGTAAATACCAGGAGGACTAGGTTAAAAGCGCACTAATATGGACCAGCTTCGCTGAACAACCCATATTCGCGGGTACGCATGCTCCACTCCGCATTTGACCATTATTGTCTTAAGTTCTAAATTCGTCAGCTTTCCAGGCGAGCTTGCTGATTTTGAAATATTATGCTTTATATACTTCAAGCGCTGTATACTGAACTGCCAGAGCGGGATTTGTGACACCAATTTTTACTGCATATGTGGTATTAAGTGTTGGATGGATTATATGCATTAATTAAATTAAGTTGGGTTGTTAGTTGTATTAATTATGTAATTATTAAGTATTACGAATACAACTGTTGCAGACGCAGAGCTATGCACACAAATTGGTAAACTGTTACTGAAGAACTGACACCAGCATCAGTCCGGACAGTTTCCGCGAAGATGGGTTGTTCAGCGAAGCTGGTCCATATTAGTGCGCTTTTAACCTAGTCCTCCTGGTATTTACAACCTGCCCCTCCCATATTAACGTTTTAAAACCTAGTCCTCTGTCCGCTTAAAACCCAGTATCACCCATATTGCATTTTTCATGCTCCATCGGAGCATTTTTATTCTTGTATTATATATATATATATACAAGAACCAAAAATGCTCCTTCGTCGCATGTAAAATACATATGAGTACTCTCAGGCAGGTTGTACAAACACGGAAACTAGCCTGTAAAATGCATATGAGTGGCGTTGAGGTTGTAAATTAAGGAAAACAAGTTGCAACGGCTTAACATATGAGCCTGTCCTACAACGAGGCTCATATTGGCGTATGTCATAACTCATAATATAATTTGTCGATATTTGACCTCCATATAAATAGCACGTAAAGCTTTCTTTACAAAATTGTCCTTTACACATCTTGTCGCTAAGACATTATACTGTGCATACGCATTATACGGCATGCCACTCTGCGCTCTGACTCAAAGCCAAGTGGGGAAAGCATTACGTATGTGAGAGTAGTGTGTCATAGTGTTCCGAGAATACAGTAGGTGTACTATAGTGCATCCGGAAATAGTAGGTGCCATGGTGTTTCGGGAAACATCCGCTTGCATGTACAGTTAAACTTGAGGTGTCGCAGTTCACTTCGTTCTGTCCATTTCTTTCAAGCCACAATGTTAACATGTTATGTCTATTCATTCGTTTTTTTCTTTAATATGATGACCTGATGATCTTTAAGAAGGCTGCACTGTGACGCCAATATGAGCCTCGTTGTAGGACAGGCTCATATGTTAAGCCGCTGCAACTTGTTTTCCTTAATTTACAACCTCAACGCCACTCATATGCATTTTACAGGCTAGTTTCCGTGTTTGTACAACCTGCCTGAGAGTACTCATATGTATTTTACATGCGACGAAGGAGCATTTTTGGTTCTTGTTTTCCATTCTTTTACATATGTATGCGCAAAAAAGAACCAACAAACTAATATATTTCCGAACACCATGCGCAAGCAGATACTATTTTGACCACTTTTGGAAAATTTCATATTTCACCCAAAATCGCTTACGTCCCCACCCCACCCCACCACAGCACTCTACAGCCACTTTGAGCATGCAATTCTAATACAAAAGTTGCTCAGCTCACTTAGGGCTTTGATTTGGTACCAAATTTGACCACTTTTGAAAAATTTCATTTTTGACCGAAAATCGCCTAAGTCCCCACCCCACCCCACCACAGCACTCTACAGCCACTTTGGGCATGCAATTCTATGACAAAAGTTGCTCAGCTCACTTAGGGCTTTGATTTGGTACCAAATTTGACCACTTTTGAAAAATTTCATTTTTGACCAAAAATCGTCTAAGTCCCCCACCCCATCCCACCAGCACTCTACAGCCACTTTGAGCATGCAATTCTATGACAAAAGTTGCTCAGCTCACTTAGGGCTTTCATTTGGTACCAAATTTGACCACTTATTAAAAATTTCATTTTGGACCACCTGACCCCTTACCAACCTGACCCCTCAGACGGTCAAGTGGAGCGTTGTACAGCAAAACGGACACCGGAAATGAGCTGGGCGCACCAGAAAACCCCTATAGAGAAAAGTTTTGAGAGGCCAAGTAGAGCCTAACGGGACACCCGACATGACATGAGTGGGCGGCAAAACGGACACCGGGAATGAGCTGGGCGCACCAACCCCTATAGAGAAAGTTTTGAGAGGCCAAGTAGAGCCTAGTATGGGCCTCCAGGTAGCGGTTGCCGACATGACCCTCCAGACGGCAAAGTGGAACCAGCCCAGCAACTTGGGTCAGTCGGGCAGCAAAATTGATAGCGGGAATCGATTCTCCGTCCGCAAAAACCTTTGTATGCAAGATTTGAGCCTTCCAGGTCGTAAAATAAGCGAAAAAACCAAGTTCAAAGTTGGACCCAAAATTCACCAACTTTGGCAGGCCAGTACCCAAAAATTACGCTCAGGGCCGGAAAATCATATAGCAATTGAACGACCCTGATATGTGTCCTATTCTGCCATATAGGCAGTATTGCCCCATATATAGCCCAGTCTGACTTATTAAGGCGCCTTTGAAGCATCCTTTTTGGCCATTTTAGCGTTTTGGCCGATTTTGGCCCCCTGCCAAAAATTTCTTCGGCTCTGGGAGGCATAAAAACTAGCCTATCGGTTTATTTTTGTTGCGTATATACTCCAAGAATATACATATATGGTTTCCATAGGCAAAAATTTTTCTATCTGTTGTTATTAAAGCTACAAAACCCCCCTTACCAGACGTCAAAGCGGAGAACCGGAAAAAACATCACTCTCGTAAGCGATTTTTGGCATAACTTTTTAACGGACAGTGGTACGGGGATGAAACTTCAGGAACATACTAAACTCGACACGTACAATTTTTTGCGCACATAATCGCGCAGGATCCAGATCTGTGCAGCTTCTGCGCAGCCTTGTTTTACACGGTCATTCGACCATTTTCACTCATATTATATGGGTCGCTACCGCGACCCCTATGATATATATACTAAACAATCTGGGCTAATTTTAAGATATTTTACCCGATTTTACAGTAAACCTATTTCAAGCCTGCGATTTCGCATGCGAACAGTGAAGCTGTCGGACAAAGCTAGTACCGCACCGCGCTGCGATATATGTGTATATACGTGTTCAGTGTCCCCGATAACCCCTACAAGCGTCACTAGATGGCCCAAAACAGCATATTTAGCTAGAAGAACTCAGGCTTTTGACTATTTGTAGAGGGGACTTTTTCCCCAAATTTCTAAAATTTTCTAAAAACAATTTTAAAATTTTATTTGGCCGGACCAACTTTGGGTCGGCCTCTTAAACGATCCCGACCAGATATCGAAAATCGCCCTCGCTATTCCATGGTACCTAACCCAAAGATTCTTATGCAACAATCCGCTTGTCTCTAGCTTGTTCCCGGAGATGGAGCTCTGCCACTAAATTGGACATCTTTGGCCAAAATAGCGGTCCGCCACCTTCGACAGGCCACCAGGGGCATGCCGGGGAGGTAGGGTTGGTTTTTTCCGGAAAAAAAGATTGCCGGAAAAAACCTTTTTTCCGGTTTTTTCCATTTTTTCCATTCTTTTCCTTTTTTTCCGGTCACTCCAAAATTACACAATGTGCTAAAAGTTGCGTTATTTCATGTTTTTGCATGCACAGAAGCAGTTTTGACGGTATTTAGTAGCCCCACAGGGGTATATAATGCTATTACACAAGCGGTTATAAAGGTTCCAGTATTGATTTTAGGAATCAAATATTTTCAGCGGGTGACGCTGTAGAGCAAAGAACAGGTCACTTCGTATACCTTGGAGGTTTCTGCTTAGACCTTAGTTTGTGGTTATCGCAGGTATACGCTCCGTCAAGTCAACAGTTCCAGATATTTTTAACAGTTTTGGCTGAACGCTCCACTGTTAGGTATTGATTTATTAACTCTACCTGAGTTACGCAATCATTTTCACATTCCAAGGAAAAAAATGTTAAATCCTTCAAGATTAGCTCAAATTCATGAATATCGTATTCTTGCCTCATTAAACACTGTTTTTTTTGATGGTTTCTTAATGTTCTGATGTCATAAATTAACTTTCAGAACATGTCCCGAATAACTACCCATTTTTTCCGATGCATCGAAAAAACCCAAATACAATTTCCTCAGATTTAGCATACCGACACCTACTGTCATGACCCACGGAAAAGTTTGTAAATAATGTGAAATTGCTTGAAAAGCTCAGAAAACATGATATTTCATTGACAAAATCGTCAAAAATTTGACCGTTAGAATATTTTTCTATTTTTTTCCCCCATCGGAAAAAAATGGAAAAAACGGAAAAAAAACCTTTTTTTCCAGTCACTTTTTCCGCGCCCATCCCTACGGGGAGGGCAGCGTCTCATCCAGAAAGGTTCACTTTCGGGATATATATATATCGTTCAGAAAACCAAACTTCACCTGATGAAAATGCACAGATCGTCTTTATCATTAAGTCAGAAAATTGCACTTTTCCGAGCGTGACTTATATACACGGAAAAAACAAACGGACCTAACTTTTATGGGGCTCCTCGAATTGGGGGGGGGGAGGTCGCCGAATGGAAGCCCCCCTGCCACCCCAGTGAAGTAAGCCAGTTATATATTACACGTATATATATATATATATACGTTAGGGATGGGCGCGGAAAAAAAGGACTGGAAGCAACGTTTTTCTCGTTTTTTCCATTTTTTTTCCGATGGGGTGGAAAAAAAATGGAAAAATATTCTTAGTGTTATTTTAACGATTTCAACAGCGGAATATAATGTTTTCTGAACTTTTCCTGCGATTTCGCACTATTTACAACTTTTTCCGTGGGTCATACATAGTAGGTGGGAGTATGCTAAATCTGACTAAATTGTATTTGGGTTTTTTCGAAGCATCGGAAAAAATGGAAAAATATTCAAGACATGTTCTGAGAGTTAATTTATGAAATCAGAACATTAAGAAACTATCAGAAACACAGTTTAATGAATTAATAAGACAATATCTATGAATTTGAGCTAATTCTGGGATTTAAGATTTTTTGCCATGGAATGTGGTATGATTGCCTACCTCGGGTAGACTTAACAAATTCCATGTCTAACAGAGGAATGTTCAGCCAAAACCTGTTAAAACGTTTGGTATTCTTTACTTTACGAGGTGTGTTACCTACGAAAACCACAGACCAGGTCTAGCAGAGCCGTCAAGGTATATATACAGAAGTAATCTGTAGTTTATTCTACAGTATTGTCTGCTGAAAAATTAATTCCTGTAATCAATACAGAAACCTTTGTAACCGGGTGTGGAAGTGCGCACTACTGGCTTACGTCTACGGGGGGGCCCCCGAGGGGGGGGTGGGGGCCCCCCATTCGGCGACCTCCCCCCCCCATTCAAGGAGCCCCCCCCCCATAAATTCCGACCTCCCCCCCATAACCCCAAAAATTGCCATTTTTTGTCATTTTTAGCCAAAATTTTCAAAAAATTTTCTGGCTTTGCCGATTTTTACCTAAATTTCCACTATTTTAGCTTAAAAACACCCAAAATTAGTTATTTTTTAGCGATTTTTAGCATTTTTTACGCAAAAAACCTAAAACTTTGTCAAAAAATATGCGCCCCCATTTGAGCGCCCCCCCCTCGATGGGGGGGGGGGGGGAGGCGCTTCGTCCAGCCCCCCCCCATAAATTTTGGCCTTGAAGTAAGCCAGCACTACACGGTGGGGCTACTAAATATGTTGGAAACGGCTTTTATGCATGCAGAAACATGAAATAACACAACTTTTAGCACATTGGTGAATTTGGGGTGACCGGAAAAAAGGGAAAAAAAAATGGAAAAAAAAATGGAAAAACCGGAAAAAAAGGTGTTTTTCCGGCAATCTTTTTTTTCCGGAAAAAACCAACCCTAATATACGTACCTCGGCTTATTTGCGCAGCTGAATTCTGCTTTGATATTGTAAGCTCCGCAATCACAGACAACATACTTCTTTCCCATTATCTATATAAATACATATATATATATATATCATAGGGGTCGCGGCAGCGACCCCTATAATATGTGTTATATATATATACGTACACAATGACACAACGTCGGATGCACTCGCAATCCGCCTACACCTTGGCTCACGGGATCTGCTTGTGGTCAACCTCTAAGTACCCCCCAGCGTACCTGACAGCTGGCCGAAAACAGAGCCCAATCCTTTGATTGATTTTTCCTACAGGGGGTGGCCCCCCAGAATCGCCCCCCCCCCAGGATTCGGGCCTTCCCCCCAGAACTCTAAAATGCCCGGAAAAATAGGGCCTTTGAGGGTGAATTTTGAAAAAATTTTTCCGGATTCGCACCCATTTTTAAACATTTTTTAGCTATTTTAAGCTTAATTTAGTTTAAAAATAGTTACTCTTTTTTTAGCTTAGCAGCAAAAATTTGCTATTTTTAGGCATTTTTTGAAAAATTTCTCTTCCCCCCTAGAAATCCGAGCCCCCCAGATTTCCCCCCAGAAATCTTTGCCTAGGAAAAAACCAGTTTGACCCGTTCTTCCTTCCTTCTGGCCCGAATGTCCTGGTCTGTGGCCACATAAACGGCAAGCATGGGTTGACTTCTGGGAACCCGTAAGCAGAGCAGATTCGGATGACATGGGAGACCAAATCACTGACTGGCTGCTGAGAGCCCATGGCGAGGAGTCCCGAATGATGGTACTCAATCCTCAGACCAGCAGTGGCCCTCCAGGAGAGCGGAACAGCTCCTGATCTCACTGCCTGCCACTCCTCCAAATCCGATCTCTTCAGCTGGGTGGCTTGAGGAATCCACCTTGTCTCGACCATCTCCCCATCATCCGAATCTCCTGCGAGTCCTGCTTCCACGCCACTAGCCCGTGTATGCACACAAACAGGTCAGTTAGTTTCCCTGGAACATTGGGTCAGGGGGGGGATAAACCTAAGGACTAACCTCCGCAGGGAGATGGGGTACCCCCCCCCAGAATTCGGACCTCTGAAATTTCAAAAAATGGGCCAAAAAGTGCAAAATTTTCTGTAATTTAGCCCATTTTTCATCAAAATAAGGTTTGTTCTTAACGTTTTAGGCGTTTTTGCACCGTTTTAAAGCGATTTTAGGTCAAAATTTCCTAAAAATTGTTCAAAAAATGACCATTTTTCGACCAAACTTACCTAGCTTTTTGGGTCCAAAAATCGTCGGGGGTAGCCAAAAAAGTTGGGGGAGGGTAAGTCAAAAAAATCTGGGGGGATAAATTTTGGTCGAAAATTTTGGGGGATACCCCCATAGGTACTGTGGTGCGGTACCCCCCCCAGCCATTTTCTACAAACCCCCCCCCAAAAATTTTTTAAAGTTTCTCGGCCCCCCCCCAACTCGGGGGGGGGGGGGTAGTCGCGCCGACGACGTTGAAAATTGGGCAACAATTGGGTATTTTCAGGTAATTTTTATTTTTCAAAAATCCAAATTTCTGGCTTCAATTTTTGGGTTTAAAGTGTTTATTATTGCGAGAAATACACGCTAGTCAAAATTTTATGGACTTTCTGGCTCAATATTGACCTTATTTTAGACTTAGAAACATGTGGCAATCAGGTTTTCGAGTTTAAAAACCCCTGTCTATTGTCAAAATTAAATCATAGTTAAATGTTTTTTGGCATTAGCAATGGCTGAAAATGCGATTTTTGACATAAAAATAGAAAAATTTTTGGGGGGAGGTTTGGGGGGACTTAAAAAGGGGCCCGCTCCGGGGAGGGGGGCCCCCCCAACGCAAATCCCCGTTACACCTATGCCCCCCCAGACGGCGCATTTGGCATTCTGACCATAGGTGTGGCTGGGCAAAAAAAATCTGGGGGGTTCCCACGGACGGTGGGGAAACCCCTAAATTTTCGATTTTATGCCATTTTTGGCCTCTTCTTGGCCAAAAAATCTGAAAAATCTGGGGGGGTCGCCAAAATTTGTCATTTTGGTGGGGGAGAATTGGGTAGGGGTGGGGCGTTTCTTTCCCCCCCCCCAACATTTTCTGGGGAACCCCTCTGAGAGGACCCTCCCAGTCCCAACCCCCCCACCCCATAGGTGTAACGGGGATTTGGGTTGGGGAGGCCCATAGGTGTAACGGGGATTTGGGCTGGAGGAGGCCCCCCTCCCGCCAAATTCTGGGGACGGGCCCCCTTTTTAGACCTCACCCAAACCCCCCAAACCTCCCCCAAAAAAATTTTTCAATTTTTATGCCAAAAATCGTGATCCTAGGCCATTGCTAATGCCAAAAAAACATCCAACCATTACCTAATTTTAACATTAGACAGGGCCTTTAAACTCTGAAAACTTGATTGCCAGCATGTTTCTAACTCCAAAATAGGGTCAATATTGTGTCAGAAAAGTCCATAAAACTTTCGTTCGATAACGTGTATTCCACGCAATAATGAACA